>QYAP01000376.1:0-52564 GCA_003988905.1 Hymenotorrendiella dingleyae
CCCAAAACCCTAACCCAAAACCCTAACCCAAAACCCTAACCCAAAACCCTAACCCAAAACCCTAACCCAAAACCCTAACCCAACCACCACCAAAGCCAAAGCCAAATAAAAAAACGAAAAAAAAACCCCATCTCATCAAAACCCAACCACAGCCCCCGTCCCACACATTGACCACCTACCAATCCACATCAAAAGCCCAACTCCCCTCCCCTGCAGACCCCTCACAACCCAAAGATCCACCCATCAAAGAATCGCATCGCCACCATCCTTACTATCCCCACTCGTAGATATTTTTTCACGCCAAGCCAGCCAGCGACAAACACTGCAAACCCATCTCGAGATCATTCCAAAGAAAGTCTCCAAGATAACTCACAACCGAAATCCATCTACAGATCTACCCAAAACTCCGCAACGCCATTATGCTCGCTGAACACCCAACCAAACACTCTGAAGTCTTAACAACCACCCCCCCTCCCCCAAGACGGGTTCCCATCCCGAGTTCGGGTCGGTGCGTTCCCATTCTCCACCCTTTCTTTCCCACAGGAATTTTTGAATTGAATACCCTACCACAGGGGTCAAAGTTGAACTCAATGCCAGTCGCTTTAGACGAGCACACCAGGGGTATTTCTAGGAATCCGGCCATGCGATAGCTGATCCCGAGGCGCAGCCGGGGACTCGGGGAGTATATCCTCACTTTTCAAAGGTACGTACCTCGTAAGAAGATAACCCCAGAAACCTCTTCCTCTTAAGACTTGGGGTAACCGCTGGCTCTCAGGGTAACCTCAGTTAGGGTTAGGGTTAGGGAGTTAGGGTTAGTCCGGGGGTTTGGGGGGCGGTGGGAGCCCCCCTCTCAGGGAGTATGTTATGAAATCGTTCCTGGAGGTTATGCGCGCATTTGGAGTATATCAAAGATCTGGCTGCTTTCTATCAAATTTGGCCTTGCGCAGGTGGGTTTGTGGAGTTAGATGAGCGACCAGCATCGAGTTCAACTTGCACCCCTGTGGTAGGGTATTCAATTCAAAAATTCTTCCCACAGTATGCGAGGCATTTCAAACGCATTGGCCTCTACCTACCCTACCCTTCGCACCTGCTCGCCGATCAGATAGATACCCATGGGACCTAAGATTGGAGGTGGGGATGGGATGAGAAAAACTTAAAAAGTGTCTTGCGGTTGCCCACCCGAGGAAGGGAGGCGTAATCTGAAAAGGAGGAAAGGGAAAAAAACCAATCTGGATATCCCTCGGTTACTAGCCGGCAGCCGTAGTTGCTCGTAGACGAAGGAGGGAAAGACACTCGAGTTAACAAGATTGGAAAAAAACAGATTTTCATCATTACGCACGTGTACCGGTATGCCTTCGTGAAGCAAAAGACAAGATGAAAGATGGAAATTAGAGAGAAAAAAAAACGCAAGAAAGGTTTTAGGATAGATTTTGTCATTGCTCTCTCTCATCCACTACTATCTCTTCATGTACCTGCAATGCAATCTTCTGATCAAATATTATATCTTCCCCATCATGCCATACCCATCCCATCCAGAAATAAAGAGTCCCCCGATCAAGCTTCTCAGGAGAGCGATCATCGTCCATAATACAAAGTAATAGCAAGCCGCCTAATTGTGCAACAAGTAACGGCCGTGAATAAAGTGTGTTTCCCTCCAGTCAGATCCACTCCACACGTGGATTCATCTGCTTGTATGCAAATCTCATGTCCAAATTCCTGTGGTGTTTCCATCCCAATTGAACGCCGTATGCAAAGTAATAATCCAGGGGTATTTGAAATAAAGCAGCCACCCCTTAGCAGAAGAATAGATGGTTTGTGTGCCAAAACAAGGCGACGTGAAACCAGTGGCGATCTTGTCCACAGCACAGCTGTACCGTCAACACTCCACCACCATCCTGATGATTCAGGCAGGAAGGCCAGTCCGCCGAAATTCAAAACTGAATGCCGAGGACAAATGAGATGAATGAGTGAGTGAAGTAGTGACATAGACGCCACGGCCCATGCCGATGTTCAAATGCAGATTGCAGCGCGCGAGCACTTTTGTATCCTCCCTTTTATAATGTGATCCTGAAATGCCATATCCCTTTCCCTCTTGCTTATTGCGCCTGAAAACTCGAAGAAATGGCAACGACCCGAACGCTCGCTTGCAAAATCAATGATTCGGAAAACCAAAAAGAACAAAGGAAATTTGTATGAATACATATGAGGTCTGCAGAAATACAGGGCAACTCATATACAATTCGATGCAATTGAATTGCATCGAATAGGGCTGCTGATTAGACTGATCATGTAGATCCACTGTCCAAGGAAGGCTTTGGTGACATGGGAGTACGGTTAAAGACCGTTTGGCGAATCGTTCTAAAAACGCCCTCCTTTTCAAACACACTCTCAGAGTGGTTGACATAGATGCTGGTTGGAGGTTCAATCTTGATACGACAGAAAATCGTAGAGAACAAAAATTGATCCCCATTGCTATCAAACAAAGGTAGAGTTCGATAACCTTGTTTGAGGCTGCTAAGCTTTGCAGTGTAGGTGCCCAAGACGGGAGCTTTCTCGGAAGAATTGTGACCATCTGAAGAGCACCTGACCGTCCAACGAACAAAGACTAGGTCGGGATACTTGGTGGTAAGAGCAAAGTTAAACTTCTTATCAAAGATGGGGTTGAAGCCATTCTCCGTAACAATGTGGGTACGTCGTCGGTGAGGAGCACCGAGGCCAGAAGCGCCGTCTTTGCTTGATGCATCCAAACCGCCTTCACCGACTACTCCTCTATTTTCCTTGCTCTTGTCATCTGCATGGTAAACCTCAACCTCGACATAAGGATCGACGGTTCGGTTGGGTGGAAGTCCCTTGTGTCGCATTAATTGTTGTGCAGAAATGACATCGATGGAGAAGTTGACGTTCTTTCGTTCCCGCTTGACGTGGCTGGCTCCAGCCTCTTCAGGGATAGTATGAATCATCTTGATCTCGCGCAGGTCGCTTGGCTTGAGAACATACCCGGATTGATCAGTTCCACCTGCAAACATCGCGTCGCTAATTTGCATGCCAAGATCATACGTTTGCCAATTGAGTGCGGTCATTTGCACCCCACGTCGCCAGTACTTGAGGGGATCAAAATTGGTGGAAGCCACGCGCCAGCCATTTGGGTACACCCGCATCATGTAACGCATGTTATGTCGGGTGATGGCTCGTTTGTCTTCCGGCGTCCGGCTATTCTTGTCGAAAGTATTCTCCATGAAGGAGAAAATATGGTTGTAGGTCTTGCTCTCGGGGTTATCAAAGCCATGAAATTTGAGACCAGCACTGTAGACTCCGAGTTCACCAAGGACTTTGATGATGTTACTTGTTTTGTTTTTGCGGGTGCTTTCTTTGGCTCGAGTGACATCGTCCACGAAGCTGTCGCTGTCACTGGTGCTGCTGCTCAAACTGTCTTGACCTTCACTACCCGAATATTTCAGTTGGCTTCGTTTGATCACTCTCGACGTCTTGGGTGCGTATGGGCTCGCTGGAAGAAGGCCAGCTGAGATGGTCGAATTATCCAATTGCTGAGGTCGAATATATGGAGAACTTAAGCTACTGCCGCGACTTCGACCATTGAATTGTTCGACGGGATTTTTATCTTCAACTGCTCGTGGCTTTTTGACTTTGATGAGAATTTTGTTCAATAATTGCGATGGAGAAGGGAGCTGTTCAGTTGATGAATCTAACGGTTCTGTGACGAGTTTTGACCCGCAAGTCTCCTTGATTATTTCGGCCATCATCGCTTGCTGAGCTGGATTGCAGTGTACTTCCAATGAAATCCATAGAGGGAAGGCCGATTTGACGAAGGCGTACTTGCTGATGGTAGACATCACATCGCGGAAGGAGACCTGACTTGTAAGCGTTCTCCCATGCATGACGACGGGTCCTTCGCTGCCATTCCAGCAATCCACCTCAACACACCTACAGCCTCTATTCAATGCCGATATGTAAGCCTCCACGCTAGATTGGCCGGCCACCTGACGGCCAAGTAGGTAGGTATTGTGAGAGCTGGAGATGATATATTCATTCAAGGGTCGATCCAAGGAGTATTGCGCGGGTGGGTTGTCGAGCGGGAGATTAAAGGTGGATATGAAATAACTGCTGAGTGCGGTTTCATTCATCCGTGGGGCCTCGCCATCCGCAATATCTTGTAAAGTTTGTTCCTTCGTTTTAGAGCGGCGAGAGAACCTGGCGAAAACACCTTCCCAGTGCGCAGGGTCAACATCGATATTTTCGCCTTGAATATTTTTCAAAAAGCCCAGAAACTCATTCAGTGTGAGACCCTTGTTGAAATCCGATGCAAACTCGCGGTAAACTGCTCGGACGTCCTCGCGTCTCTTCATCAGCCTAACGAACTCTTGGAACTCAACGAAATTAAGATGCCCGGTCCGCGACACGTCAGCTTGATCAAATCTGCTTCGAAGGTAAGCTGACGAGCCATAGATATGCAGAGACCGACAGAGGCGTTCCACGCCAACAATGTCAATAAGCTCATCGTCCTCATTATGAGGTTTGTCTTGGAAGACCTTGTTCATCTCGGTGCGCCAGTAAGCTCGGATTGCCTTGTCGTGAAATGAAGAGAGGGATGCCATAAGTTCTTGGCGATGCTTGGAGATCGCATCCAGGGTGGTAGTCCATAAGTCGAAGGTCTGTTCGTCGGCCGCGATCAGATGCATCACCTTCTGTGAGCGACCCTTTGATTTGTCTGGAACTGCGTAGATGATAGAAAAGAACTTCGATTCTTGGTCCGGGTGCACGCCAAATTCCATGCGATAGTTTCGAGCGTCGACACCGGTTCTGATATCCTTGATATCGTCAATATAAAATGACTTTGAGGGTCGATTCTTATCCCATGACACCTTGGCCGCCTCGTTCTCCAAAACAAAATCGACTAGCTTCTTCTTCTTCCTGGTGACTTTGGTGAGCTTGGTACCCTGGAGTAGTATCGAAGGTATCACTGGACCCGCACTTGGGCTTGTCGAAGGGACAATAGATGATCCAATGGAAGCAGTAGAGCTGGGGAAATCACGGCTTGGATCTGCTGAGTAGTAGTCTTCACGTAACTCTGCATTGAAGTCCGAATCCGAATCGGAAAATAGAGCACCTCGCTCGGGGGCCGTGTTGGTGCTGTCGCTCCTCCTTCGCATAATGACTGGCCCAGTGCTGTGATCTCGGCTCATGGCGGTTGTAGAAGATTGTCGTCGACGACCAGTGAATTTGGAAGCTCGGCTTGAGAGTCGGCGTATAAGTCCTGGAGACTTGCCCACGGAAAAGGCCTCACTCATGGCGCTCTGGCTTGACTTGCGCGAGACAATGGATTCGGGAAGCTCGAAAGGAGGTGGAGGGTAGTCGGCTTCGCGGCCACGGGGGCCATCGGGCGAGCCTTGTATTGAAGAACCTCTGGTTGTGAGTTGTGTTGACTCAGGCGACATGACGGGTGAAGTTTGGAGTGAGCTGGCGGTGGTAATAGAGGAAGCGCTGATGGCCGAGGCAGGTACGGAGGGGGCGGATGTAATGGAAGGTAAGAAGTTTGTCTGAACATGGCTTGGTTTGATGCGCCTAATTGAAGACGAGCGCGAGGAGGGGTGGTGGTTCATGGCGGATGGGATCGTAGGGGTCGATGTATGTGTGTGCGCATCCATTGTGGGTGGAGGTGGTGCTGCCCGAAGGGAAGGGCTGGAGGTGTTTGAAGACATCGTGCTTTCGATGTACAGTGCCCAATGGCGCGGCCTGGTTGGAGATCTCAATTCTCTCAGGTGCTCTGGCACAATGAAAAGCCAGACGGGAGAGCTAGTGCCGGTTGATAAGAAGCAGATGGGGGGGGGGGTTTATGAGGAATGCCCAAGGCCTGTGATTGAACGCATGTCTTCCCGAAATCGATGATCGAATGGGCGGCCAAGCGGGGGATTGTATAAGACGGGGAATGCGGGATGTGCCTCTTGCTCTGTTGACGATCTAGTCAGGTGTTGCGTGGTGTTGAGTGGTCTAATGTTGCATTTGGGGGTGTTGGGGGGTGCCTGGATCGCTAAATCGTCGATGGATGGGTGGTATGCAGATGTGAATGTGCAGATATGCAGGCGACCCAAAGGAGGTTCGAAGAGGGGTTTTCGGCGGCAGAGCTGTGCTGATGGGCAGGATGTCGTGTGGGAGGTGTGGGAGGTGTGGTATGGGGGTGAGAAAGCAGTGTCGTTACGGTTGTCCAGCCGGAGATATTTTTTTTTGTGTGTCGAGGGCGCTGTTGATGACGAGCTGGGAGCTGGGTGTGCGAGGTAGGACGGCAGCTTGCAGACGACGGGGGCGGCGCGCGCAGAATGGGAGAGGAGACTTAAGTCGCAATAAATGGGTAAGTAGTAAAGGATTGGTCGAGTCGCCGGTTGTCGCAGACGATGATGACGAAGGAAGAGAAGAAGACTGAGAAAAGGAGCGACGGCTGGTTGGGCGGTGATGGAGGAAGCGTGGAAGCTGAGATTTGAGCTGAAAAGAAGTGGGCAGGTAGGCAGAAGAAGAGCAGGGCAGCGGGAGCGCCTGGCAGTCGGGCGCGCAGCCGGGGTGTGGATTTTTTTTTGTTTGTCAGGCAACTTTAGCAGGCCCTCGCAGGCTAGTGCAAATTTAGAGTGGGAAGGGAGGGCTCGGGTGCCGTGGGTGCCCTGGGACGCTGCGAGGAAAATGGCGGGCCAGCACCGTGCTGGAGAACTGAAGTGGACCTGAGGACTCGCTGGGGACGGGGAAGGAGACGCAGACGGGGACTTTGGGCGCAGGCTGGTCGTGGGTCGCCTGTCGTTTGCCTCTTTTTCTCTTGGGCCACGCTGGCTTTTTGTTTGCTGCTGGTGATGGGTGATGGGCGCCGAGGGCTGCAATGGGCTGCAATGCGATGGGTGTTTGATACTCGTCGCACCGACGCGTGTGGTGGGGAGTACTGTCGGACTGTATGGAGAGTGGAGGTCCTGGGAGGGTGGAAATCAATTCAATTCCTCTCTGGCTTTGTTTTGTTTCCTTTTCGCGGTGGTCTGTCTCTGTCCACCAGGTCGTCTGTCTGCCTTCAAGGTTGGATGCTGGGAGATGCTGCGAGATGCTGGGATCCGTAGTCACAACAAACGACTGACAGCTATAAATGCTAAACGATGCTGTGTAATAGACTTTTCGAGCTCTCCGGGGCGAAGCGCACTTTATCATAAACTCAGCCAGGGACGTGTTCCTATTTACATACGACTCCCCACGAGAAAGCCTCCACTGTGCTCCCAGAATAGGTGGTGAGATAGGTCTCGTTTGGGTCTCGAGCTCCAATTCTATTCTTCCAAAAGGGGGGCTTAGTGAGTGAGATAGGTCTCGTTAGGTCTCAAGGTCTCTTTCTAGAATCCCGCCACTACCGTTGCCAAATGGGCTACTTCTGTTATCCACATTGGGCAATATTCCTTACTATTCTGATTATTCTGATTAATCCATGTATTATTGTTCCAACTAGTCCAATTCAATAATTACCCCAATCATTTCCAACGGTTCCACTTGCAAAAGCCTCCTCGGGCGCTGAGGTTGCCAGCGGGATTGCAGTCAGCCTCCTATTGCTGAAAAGAGACTCAGACATGCCTATCCGAAGCCAATCTTGCTCTGCTTCTGTCCAGGTACAGTACAGGTACCGTACAGACCGCACCTAGTCAATCTAGTGAACGCCTTACTGTATCAATTGAGTTATTGTGCCCCTCTCCATCCATTCCAACTCACCTTCTCTCCGCGGATCTGACACCATGAGGCTTAAGCTTCTGCTCTCTCCCACCACGTCTTACTCTCCTGTACACCGCTTCACAGTTCACCATGTTTCTTTCTACAACGGTCGTTCACGAGACCGTTGGAGCAGGGATCCAGGGCTCGACGGGCGCCATCAGGTACGCTGGGCGACTAGTAATTCCAGGCCTGTATTTCTTTTGCGAGCCCATTAGCCTTTTCTCACCGCCTGCCCTTTGATCAGCAGGCAGGCGCTTCTACTCACCATTCCACACGTCCTGTACATCTACACCCTCGTTCTCGTTCTCCCCCCCTCGCCAGCGATGCTGTTTGGCTCACCGAGGCCATGCGGTATCAACAGCCCAACAGTCCTCACCCTGTCTGCTTGGCGCCAGAAAGGGGGAATTCGTGTTAGTCGACACTGACAGGAGCGCGTCATAGTGCCATTTATCATCGTCCCCGGGATTAGACCCTCGTTTCATGGCATAACAAGGATCAAATGGACTGGGTCATGCAACAAATGGCCCCATCGTCCTGTCTTTGGCTTATCTCCTTGCAGTCTGCATCTTTCGTCCGTGGTGGCCTAACAGATGGGCGCTTTGAGTCACGCTGAACGCATTGCAGATGAGAGACGACGCTTCGCACTTATCACGACAGCAACGAGGCCGGGTAAAGAGGAGAAGAGGAGAAGAGGGAGCACTTCCACGCAGTCTGCTATAGCGGTTGCTATTATTACTTTGCGGGGTCCTGTTTTCCATTTTCCTTCAGATGGCAACGCCGCCCGTCTAGGAGGCGCATGCAGCTGCTGCAGCCAGACTTCGCTTGCTCTCTAGTGGCCCGTCCCTAGCTCAACTAATAGTAGACTCTCGTATGCCCTGTTCGTGTACCTGAAGCAGCTACTTCGCGGTAGTGGGAGGAGGCGTCTACTCACTTGGATGTCGTATCCGAATTGGTCGGCCTAGAATAATGGATGGCTGGCTGTGTCAGTACGGAATCAGGCAGTTTCCCAAAGGGGGTCATCACGATCACCAATTCCCGCGGTAGTCATCTACTCGTCGTCGCTACGTAAAACGGCCAGGATTTGGCAGGAGCATAGGGCAGCCAATCAAGACCTGTGTCTCTACTTGCCATGTGCGTCCCCTGCTCACATCAAAATCAGCACGCAAAAGCAGCCAGCGCTTTTGCTCTGTCGTCACCAACGACGCTCATGATGACGGCAGCCCAATAAGTCTCATCTCGGATTGGATGGCCGTGGATGGGTGCTCAAACTTGCACAATACTGGGAAAGTGGGAAGCGATCGCACACCAAATATCCAATATCGTGGGCCGTTACTACCGGATCGTTTCATACTGGTGCGCGCTTCAAATCACAGCATCTGATCCTTCGCGCAAGACAGTTATTGGGATTGGCACTTACTAGATTTGAGTTCGTCTGGAAGTTGTCCCGACCGGCGTTTTGATATCTCTCGAGAAGGTTGCGGAGGTTTCAGACGAGCTTCCTTCCAGGCAAGATGGTGGGTGGGTGGCGGTCGGGCTCATCGGCGCCCATCCGCGTTGAGGAGAATCTCGGCACGTAGGGATGGGCCTTTCAAGAACCACATGGCTTTCCCTGTGCCTGATGGCAGTTTGGAGTTTGGAGTCACGGGAGTTTTGGGCAGTGCGTCGGTGCCTGTCTCCGTCTCCAGTCTCTGCATTGGGCTGGATTCGTGGCCCGAGCGATGATGGCACGCCGCCTCAAGCCTGTTCATCATCCCAGCGCCACCGTCCCTGGATGCTTCCTGGAAGATCCCTGTCAGCGCCGTTCCTGTGGACCTGTGCTGAGCTTTTCCCCGTGCTAGGAAGCCCAATCCTTGCAGGGGGCCATCGAGTCCAGTGTGGGGAAAGATAAAAACCTGCGGTTGGGCTCGTGGTACCGAGACATCGTGAAGTGGTGAAGAAACGTGAAGAAACGGAAAAGCCGTATTATATGAGACAGGATATGTCGATATATCCCACCATAGACTAGCGCCGGGCGCCGGAAGCGGGACGAATTACGGAATTACGGCCGGCGCGCTGATCGTGATCTTGAGGCCAAGTCGGCAGTACAGTATTCAACATGTTACCGGTAGAGGGTAGCATGCTGTAATTGCGTTGCGACTCGTGAGGGCGCGAGATGCTTAGTAAGTATGTACTTAAGTACGTACATTCAAGCTTCATTGTCCCAAAATATGGGGTACGTACCTAGCTGGGTAGATGGGCCCGAGCTCGTGACGATGTTCTGTAGCGGATTCAGAAGCAGAGCGCTTCTGACGAGCGCTGATTTGACGAGCAGAGATTGCTGGGAGCTGGGCCTCTTTCACACCGCCGAGGTTGGCGGTGGTGACGGGACCATGATGATGACACAGCACAGCATTGATGTGGGTTGCGTGGTTGCGCTGCTTCTCCTGCTTCTTCCTCTGTGCGCAACAGTGGGCGGGGCAGATTTTGGGACTGAATTGCGAGCTTTCCTGCTGGCGTAGGAAGAAGAGATCGGACAACATGTAATTGGATTGTACATGTACCTAGGTATTCTGGTATTCTTTCTGCCCGCTCACCGGCAGCAAACCTTAGGCTATTCTAGGAAGCCAGGTGGCATGGCGCATGGCCTCACGCCCCCAAAGGATGGAGGCAGGGGGCATCAGGGACAGGGCTCGCACGATTATGCATCGAATGCGTCTAGATCTGCACCGAAGGAAAAAAAGAAGAAGGGATGTTCGATTCTTCCGCCGATCCTGCCAGGATCCTGGTTCGTATGCTGTCAACGCTGGACGGGGCGCGGGAGGCTTGTGTGGATCACGGTGGATGTGAGTGTAAAGTGAACGACGTGAAGAAGCGGAAAAGCAATTGACACTGGCGCTGGCATTTTCATTGTGCGCTGGAGATCGTGAAGATGGCCGTGCTTGGTGTTTGGTGCTTCGATGTTGTGGAAAATAGACGGAGGTGCCGAAGGTGATGGTGAGAAAGCGTGCGCGGTGAAGAAGGAAGAGGTGAGAATGGTGGTGGTGGGGAGTCTTGGAAAGCCACGGAAAGCGTAGGGTATGCGAGTGGCCGACGCGAAATCTGTGTTGCTCGAAGACTCGCGCCCTCGTGTTTCCTCGGCAGGCAGAAACAGGAGCCAGGAAGAAAAAGGCAATTGAGGCTCTCAGGTCAATTCAAATCGGTTCAGAGCGCCATCCGCAAGTTCAGGTGAGCCAGGAACAAACGGTTGTGACACAAGTGACGCTCCGCTGCTCCTCCACTGCCGTGGAGGCTGTCTTGCAGTCTTCGCCGCACTCTGTCGGTGCTGAGGCCATACGAAAATTCTCCTTTCGCTTGACCTAATTGATAGACTAATACTTACACTAGCGGCACTTGCTTTATTGAGTATAAGTACTTAAGTAATCGTTTGGTATATTCTCTTGGGTGGCTTGGGAGATTCAAAGGCCAAGGCTACTTGGGCGTTAGCTACATACTCGGCCCCCACGGCAGTGGCCCCCGGAGGGCCAGCGGAGCGTCACTCATCCTGTTCTATTTATTCATGGGGGCAAGCCCCCAAACGCCCGGGCTCGCTGCGCTCGAATTGTGAGGATATACTCTGCTATACATATTGCTCTTCATATCTCCTAGGGTATCCCCTATTAGAAGACGTTAACCAAATCTATCCATCAATAAAGTCTATTAGATGCAGGGTATATCTCCGTCTCCGGTTCTGCTACTATTGCTTAGTAGGGCGAGAAGGACAGGTGAGTATGAGCTGGCCCATCTGGGAAAGGGCGGCAGCGAGACATGAGCTGATTGTCTGCTGCTCCTCGTATCGCTTTTAGCAGCAGCTTAACTTCTCTGCGCTCTAATCTATCCCAGCGTCTCTTCTCTCTTGTCTATGGCTGCCTACTCGAGTACGGTGCATAGTCAAAACTCACTCCCCTATCCTGATGGAATTCGCTTTCTCGGTCTCGGAAAAACGACCACACAGCACGAACGGCACTTACGGATCCAACCGACCCGCCGGCATTGGTAGACTTCGCTTCTTTCCTCTCCTCCCGCCAGCAAATCAAATGCAGAAAAGTCGAGAACCCCCAGCTTCATTTTCCCCAGCTTCCCCCGCTTCCCCCCAGCTGCTGTCTCTACAGTACGCATCTTATCGCCCAAAAATAACATGCCAACCGCTCCAACAGGCCATCATCGTCCGCCGTTATCCTCGTCCATCCCACCCTCGCCACTGCCATAAGGTTAATTGACCGCCTGCATGTCATTTGGGCCATGTATCCTGGCGCCATGTCGATGCGAGTTCGATGTGGATGCACCCCGCCATCCGCTGGCGCCGCCGAGCGCCCAGCACTCTGAAATATCTTCGAGAAGGGCTTGACAGGCGTTCTCGAAGACCGTGAAACGCCACCAACCCGATGGCAGAGAAGCATTCTGACGGAAATAGAAACAGAATGTGGGGATGGCCATGCGAGGCTGAGCGAGGAAACATGGCTAAGCTTTACTGTACCCATCGTTGGTGTTCATCCCGCTCTCCTCCTCTTCTCTCCTACCTCGACATCTCTTTTGCCTCGCTTCGACTCTTCCCTTATCCGTCCAGTACAATGTACTGTAGCCGCTGCAGCGGATGACCTCGTCGGCCCCTCCCTACTTCCTACATGGCCCCGTCGAGTTCGATAGATTAAAAAGACAACAAGGGACGGCGCCGGCGCAGAGAGACATGGGCTCCGGCATTTTCACGAGCATGCAAGTTGTCCAGGTCGCGCCCAAATAGCCTCGAATCTTCCTTTGCGTGAGTCCAGTTAAACTTGCTCAACACCCTCCCACTGTCGGAAGCTGCAACCTGCATGGCGCCCTGACCTCTCCTGGGAAAGCACGTCGTCGTGGAGTGCCTAGGTAAAGTTGCCTAGGTAAGTTTACCTAGGTAGAATCTGGGGGGGGGGGGGAGATCGGATTGAAAGCGAGACACATGTATACAATGGGATTAGTTGCCCCTGCTGTACCTATGTTCCCTGTTCCTTTGCTTACTCTGTGTTTACTTTTTTTGCATCTCGGTAACGTTGCCGCAAGGTCCCTCACGAGAAGTGTGGAGGGGCTCGCTTCGAACTCCCTCCTCGGCTTCTTTCGTCATACCATCACCGTCCCATCAAAGGCATCCCCCTCAATGCGCACGTTTGTCTGTCCTACAACCAATGCCGAGAGGCTCTGCATTAGCGGCACTACAGCACAATCTGCTCAGTCGGACAATATCCCGAGTCTTTTCGTGCGACGGGCAACCGGTGTTGGACGCACCAAGGAGCCCTTGCGAGCATGGGGTGCCTCTTCAGCATCGGTAAAAGGAACTACTGGCCGCTGTACAATCCCAATTGATTTCTTTCTGCATTCCTGCACCTCTCAAGCGGCTATACTCCATAGAGCTCTCGCCTGCGTGCATGCCAGCTGCAATTGCGTGCTGAAAAGCTCGCCTCCGTCTGGGCCTGCAGCTGCATCTATGGGCGGGCCGAAGCTCTGTGACCTTCTTCGGATTGCGGCCTCATTCTATGGTTTGGACTATTCCCAGAAGCATCTTACGAGATCCCCCTCTTCTCAAGCTACCCGCTTCCGTACGGACCTTACCCCTCACCGAGTACTCTTCGACAATAGGAGTCAACATGAACGAACACACTTCCACACATGCGCCACCTCCACCGCAATGGTAATCCGATACATCGCATTTCTTCAACGTGCAATCAATACACGACCGACCCCACCTTCCATCCATTGATGGCTGACGAATACCAATTGGCCTACCCCGCAATGGATCTTCGATTGAATACAGAGCCACTGGCCGTGGCTGTTACCTTCACAACGTGTTCCGTTTTCATATCTCGGATCTTTCCTCCGTAGCGTTCTTTTCTGAGATCTGCCACTTTTGCTGCAATTGGCGAACCATTTGGCTCGTCTCGTCTGTTATTTCCAACTAGGCTTCAATTTGCCTTGATATGTGTCTGGCGCTGATTTGATATGAAATTGTCTTACCGCTCTTTCATATCTGTCTCACTTATCTACACATCACATCTCTAAGTCCGTTTCCTCCGTGAGTCTGCAAATTTCGTACTTTGTTTGCCTCATCCAACGCTTTCTTTCGTCTACGAGGGAACAAAAAGTGAGGCTGTTCGGAGACCCCGCGATATCTGCTTTGGCGCACAAGTATCTGGCGCTGTGAATTGCATGATCAGGACGCGAAGTTACAGAAATTTGGTACCTCCAATTATTTTGTCTCCCCTTCTATTGTCCGACAGGCATGGAAGCCGGACTTCAAGTGATGAAGATTCTCAGCATGTGACCAAATTTCTGTGCTGTACCTGAACACCAACCACGAAACTAGCGTCCGAGTGTGTACTCGTGGTATCACCGTTACCTCAGATAAGGAACTGTGGTGGAGTGGTGTGGTCGTATGAAGCGATATGACATGTCCTCTGATCCTCATCCATTGAGACAGTTCCGTCTTGCATGCTACAGTACCTCAAGCCTCAATGCCCACATACGATAAGGAATCACAGAATGGGTGAAGACAGGGCAATAATGAACCCCTGAAGAGCCATGGCTACAAGTGTTACCTATCTTTCTGCCACCTCGTGGCACAGGTTAGAAAGGAGAGATGTTCGTCTCAGATTGGAGTTACACAAAGTTGGTTGAAGACTAGCGAAGACGAAGAAAGTTCTTCCAATTGGAATGGTCAAAAGATGACAAGCTAGTAGTAAGTTCCCCCTCTATCATGGTCACAGCACAAGCGGCAAGGCCAAACCGAGATGTCCTGGTGGTCCTTCTGGCCCGTTCGTGTCCGGCTCGGCCCAGCCCTTTTCTGCTCCAAGCTGCCGCTTTTGCTGATTATGCACTAGCTCTCTCGTGGGAAAATTATTGTGCCAGACTACCGGAGAGAATTCAGACCCAAAACGGGAGGGCCTTCCACATTGAGTTGAATTGGCGGCGGGAGCGTTTATTTCGGTTCCCTACAAATGTTTTTCAAGGGTTCATACGCACCTGGCAGGCATGCCGCTCTCCACATTCACAGGCAGGCATTGCTCCACAATCTAGGCAGGCATGCTACACCAAGCTTGGGTAGCACAAGGCTTCTAGAAAGGATGGCTCTGTGTCTCTTTTTGGGGTGGGATGGACAGGGAGGCAGGGAAGTGATCTACATGAGGAAATCGCATGAGGGAAACAGAAGTATGATAGGGCTTGCTGGGGGAGATGTGAGATATGACAAGGGTTACGGAGTCGTCGGTGCGATGGCTTTCCAGAAGAAGCAGGCAGCGTGGTAGGCCAGCACGTATACGCAACGCACGAATGGGGATTGGGGATGTGAGAGTGCAGATTGCAGAGTGCAGAGTGCAGCTTTTGGAGAAGTGAGGCTTGCGAGTTTGCAGGCTGTGAGAAAAAAGCCGCGTTTTCCATTGACGGTGTCGTCTGTTTTAGCACTGTCCGAGGTGTGATTGGATGCTTGTTTGCTTGTTTTATCTGATAGAGTACGAAAGGCACCGGTGAAGGAGGTGATTAGGTGTGGTCAGATGATGGGGAATTCTGGATACGGCAGTTGATGGGGCTCCAGCAGCTTCGTCTGATGGAATTTCCGCGGTGTGCGACGGTTACATTCTGTTTTGTCTTGGTCCTTCTTGCTTTTCTTCTTTACGGACTCTTTGATTATGATTATACGAGGCCCACCCAAACATTTTTCTCTCTTGCTTTGCTGCGTTGATGGGGTGAGGTTGGAGGACTAAGTACAGTACATGACATTAGCGTGGGGAGGATGTCTTGAACGGAGTTTATTTTCTGTTTTTGTTGGGGGTTTTGTTTATTAGAGGGGATGTTTCTCATGCATGGTGATCACTGCTGGTACAGTTTGGTGAGGCATGGGGGTGGCAGAGCTGGGCCCAGCTCCTTTTAGGGCGATAACAGGGCAAGGAGGGCACAGACTCAGATGTGACCATCCCCAGATATATCCATTCGGTCCCTGGTAGGTAGGCGAGGTAGGGTAGGTTCAAAAAGATGAGATGAGATCGGAGATTGGGACAGAGGGCGTCGTACAGGAGCCACGTGATGTCACATTCTGGAGTTTTGACGTTATAGACGCCGGTCCCGCGATAAAAAACATCAAAGTCAGTCAGCAATGGAGAAAAAGATATTTTCCCCAGAGCGGGTCTGGGTTTCCTCTTTTGGAATGTCGGGTATGGATTTGGAATCTAGGAGTTTCCGCTTTTGGGATGTTGGATGTTGGATGGGAGGTGATAGGAAAAGAGGGGAGGCGGCCGTGGCGGCTCTGGCCGTTGATGGAGCTGATGTAAGATGTGAGAAACGACTCAGCACTCATTCAACACAAAAAGAAACCCCGTTTCGGACGTCTAACGGCGGAGATGTTTCTCGGTCCCATGTGGGATCCAAATTTGGTCCGCCCTTGTTACCTTGTGAGTCAGGGTAGGATTTAGTTACCCGTCTGCTTGGGTGGCAGCGGATTTGTACTGGTTTCTTCATGCGGTGTTTGTTTAGGATGATCAATACACATTTTCTCTTTTTTGTGGGGATTGATCTTCTGTTGGTTTCCATTTTCCTTTTGTCCAATAGGTGATGAAAAAGTTGTGAGTGTGTCTTGAATGGGGGTTGGCGCTTACAGTATTGGTTTTCCCATCTTTACTGCTGCTGCTGATAGATGGCGCTGAACGAGCTGGATTTTGAAGGGAGATGAGGGAGAGGGAGAGGGACGGTCCGGACGGGTGGAAGGTGGTATTCGTCATCTCAACCATGTGGCTGGAACCCTTTTTTTTGGATTTTAGCGCGGCTATTTTTTTACGGGGTCGTAGATCGTTTCCTTGTTGGTGGAGTCGGTGGTAACAGGCGAAGCTGGAGAGTGGTGAGGGGGGTATGAGGAGGGTGAGAGAGGGTATGAAGAGAGTGAGGTACGGTGATGGTCTTGAAGTGAGTGATTTCTGGAGGGTCGGTGGTAGGTGGGATTATACGAGTGTTCCTGGTTTTCGGGGCGGGGTTGGTGCTAGCTGCTTGGACAAGAGGGTCTTTTGAAGGGGTGTTGTATTAGTTGATAGCTAGTTGTTGTGCCGACATAACGAAAGGCATGAGAGAATAACGTAGTTCAACGAGTTGAGTTGTTTTGAGATTGTCAAGGAAAACTTCGTGTGTAGCTGTACGATGAGTTATCACACGCGCTTTGGCTGGAGAGAAATACGCACACTTAACGGACTTGGTTTGGGTGGAATTTTGCTGCGTGAATTCTGGGTTTTGATGTGGGTTGGAGCAGAAGAATTAGGTTGAAGAGCTGTTAATTCGTTGAAAACGGAGTACTGCTAGTAATCTTACTACTTCTATTTTCAAAGGTTGAGGCTTTGAGTTGTAATTAGAGAGATGCAAGATGGATAGATAGTAAGGCATGTGAGTTGGAGGCAAAGCGAAATTGTATACCATATTACCTACTCGAAAAGATCACCTTCTCCCGCTTTGAGGGAAGCATAATAGAGGATCTGAGAAAACGGGATGTTTCTCGTAGCTGGGAAAAAGGAACCGTGCCTTCTTCTACGCGCTTTTTTGTTTTGCTATACTGTATGAGAGAATAGGGGTTAAAATAGGGGAGCTAGCGAACCAGACCGCCTTTCTCGAACGCTCCCATGCTGAACTCAATTTTTTCTTGGGAGGTTTGGCATAATGCGGTTTCCAGTGAGAGAGTTGATAGGCTATGAACGCTCTTCTCCCATTTTGATGTCTATTTCATTTGAAGCTCTGTCATAATAGAAGAGGAAATGGAGAGATCCTGGATATAAAAGACTTTCTTTCTCCTGTGATAACCTCAAATTTCTTCAAGGCTTTGTTACAAGGAATCTTTCAGACAGAAGACACCCTAGGAGTAAGGTATCCTGACTCATTCCCAAGGTTCTCTTGTAGCTCTTGCTGCTTTTCAGAGTAGCCATTTCATTTTTAAAGTTGTAGTAATCGCAATTCTTGTAGTAATGGAAACTGGTCCAGGTACATTAGAAGAGAAGTCGCCACTAGGCTATCATTGACAAAGACATAGACTGGGGTTACTATTTCTATTTTGCCTTTGAGGAATCTATCAAATACCGGTATATCGCAAAGAATAATTGTGATAGCTTTTACGAAGAATATTGCGGGAGGAAAGAGATGAGATATTTTGTAGCAATGTATTGCCACAATCTAGATTCCCTCTTCTCCTATGGTGGGATTACGATGCTGTTAGATCCCGAGAGAAAGAATTAGGGCTTGTGGCTAGGAAAGGAGACTACAGAGAGGGGAACGAGAACTTGTTTTTTGGATTTCAGCAAAGCGATGATCAAGGGAAATTCTGGGATGCGGCGCAGTAGAAGATATCACTTACGATAATGATAACCCGCTTTACGTATTTGGGCAGGGTGGTTAGTTTTTGATAAGTGATGTGTATGACTTGGCGTGATGAAGACTCTTGATGGGCGAGCCGATGCTGAAAATACACGATCGCATCAGCTGACCCGGTTGAATTTGGCTTGCGGCGACTTTTTATGACTGAAATATTATTGTGGAGAGAGGTGTATAAGACTACAGTAATAGATGTTTGTGTCAAGGTTAGGCTATTGTTGAAAATAACGGAGGCTCCGACTGCATTGAATAAGCCTACGGCCAAGATAATGATATAGACGAAGGATTCTGATGGCCGCAAAGTGAGAGAGCAGTATTGATCAGATGAGTTGATAGGTTTTATTTTTGTAATGCAAATCCAGTTGGAAACACGGCCAACTTGAGAGGAATTGTGGGGTAGTGGCGGAGGATGGGAAATGCTATATATTTTATGACTCTTGCTGACAAGATGGAAATAGGTCATTTTAAGCTTTCTCGTTTGCCGCCGTTACGGACCGTTCGTTTCGTTTCGTTGGTAAGAAATACAGTAAGGGGGGTGTGGGGTTACGAAGCGAGATCGTGGGATGGTGTTACCGCAGTAGGTGTGGGATCGACGGCGTCGTAGGGCTTCAGGCGGTGAGAATCGAGATCGATCGCGCTTAGGAGGGTTAAACTGGCTCCGTCGCGTTTTACGAGCTGCATTGCCATGGTGAAATGTGGTGAGATATGCGTTGGTGCGTTGGGAGGGTGTGTTGAATCTTGGAACTCAAGGGGATGGTAGGGTGGGGGTGGAGATCTTGAGGGTGTCGTGTGAGTTGGTTGTGTCAGCACTTGCTGCTTATGTGCGGTGCTTTGGTTGCGAACCTGTGACTTGGAGAATGACACGAGATTACACCGTGGCCGAAGGTTCCCTTTTGTATCAAGAGGTATCAAGAGGTGGCTAAAGCCATCCTTTGGTTTTGTCTTTATCGTCTTCGAATTCATAGTCCATGCTGTGCTATAATAAGCTGAAGAATTTTGATTCGTCTAATTATGAAAGAGGGGTAAAACATAGAAGTGGCTTTGTAGACCGTAATCGACTTCCGAACGGTATTGGCAGTGAAGTTGGTCAGATTGGTTTGAATTTGAAAGGCAATTCAGTGAGCCTTGGAAAGGGAGCCGTGGATCTTACGAAGTTGCTATTCTTTGCAAGTTTTTGTCGAGCTGTGCCTGAGTTTAGTGAGTCGAGGAGCAATTAGGGACGAGAGTGGTGTTGACAAAAAATTCTTTCACTCGCATTCTTCTGAACATGGGGGATTATTGTGCCTAGCGCTATTCTCGCTTTACATAACAATTTGGCTAGAAGATATAACGGATGGAAGTGTAGTCTACGGCAATTTGCCGAACTAAACCCTGAGCCTTAGAGCAGAGTGGTCGCGTCGAAGCTTTGATATCCAAGCGAATTCACTTTCCCAAGTTGAGTTTCCCGCTGCTTGTCTACCATGCAAAGCAATTTATATGTCTAAGCAATACTTTCACCTATAAGTCTGATTATTTCCCTGTTTGTTGCAGAGGATCAAATTTACCAATCTAACCCCCTATCATCAGGACCAATTCATTACATACAAAACTCGAATTTAATTTAGCCAAGACTCCTGCCTAATAACTAGCAGTTAGGCAAGACTTCTGAGAGGCCCTTCTTTTGGATAGATCTATCAAAGATCAAGTGCAAGATATGTCCATATTGTGTAGAGGGGGTCTGACCTTAGTAACCTAAGAAAAACTATCATTGGAGCTCATAAATTATGTACAAAAAGTCAGATTTAATTTAGGCAAGACTCCAACCAAACCGCTAGTATTTAGGCAAGACTTCTGGTAAAACTTTTTCATCACAGATTCATTAAGTACTTTAATGTAAGCTTTTATTTTCATCTTGAACTAATGGACTCGGATCTTGAGGAACCCAAAAATGTAGACGGAAATGAAAAGGAGATGTGCTGCACTCTGGTTTCATGTGAAATGGCTTGGACGGCATTGATTTGGTCTAGAAGGCAAAATTTACACAGGTTTCCCGTCTTTAGATCAAATGAAGGCATTCCAGCAAGGGAATATACCGCATTAATTGGAATTCCCTACCTTCTCGTCTGGTGTAAGCTCAGGTTATTAGA
Organism: Hymenotorrendiella dingleyae; assembly: GCA_003988905.1. NCBI lineage: Eukaryota > Fungi > Ascomycota > Leotiomycetes > Helotiales > Helotiaceae > Hymenotorrendiella > Hymenotorrendiella dingleyae. Next base: position 20,244 of record QYAP01000376.1, read on the forward strand.
GAGAGTGGAGGTTGAAATGGGAGAGCTCTTTCATTTTGACCTTTATTGTGCCAGACCTTCATAGAGAATTATGATTAGAACGGGAGATAAAGGGGTTGCTCTATTCCAACCAAAACGGTACTCACCGGAAATATAACAGCTCCGGCCCGACATCCTGCTTCTTGGTTCTCTCGATTCTCTTACTTATAGTCTGCAACGAGCACTCAAACAAAAGACCCCAAGAGTGTATTTCTACTTTACCAACCAATACGGCACTTACACTCCTTAAACGTTGTCATTTGAATACATCTACAATAACGCACACGTCAAAAGCTCACAGAAGTCTCAAATTCATTTCTCAAGTCATGTCAATTTGCTGCACAACTAAATACCACTAGTCGAAAGTGGATGCAAAACTCGCAGGTCTGCAGATGGTCTTACCAATTGCCATCGGGTATCATCTCGCAGGTACATTCCCAAACGCCATACAAAATCAGAAAAGCAGAAAAATCAAAGTACAACGCGTTTGCTTCCATGTCCATAACCTCTTGGTATCCTCATCACAACTCTGAGAAAACCACGACTCCAACCGAAGCAAGTCATTCCATGTCAAATAAATTCCGCCACAGAAAACAGAAATCTCAAGTCTTTCTGCCATGAGCAGCCATGGAGATGGGGTATTTTTTCAAAAGGTAAGCGCCCCTTCGCAAACAGGGAACAAATCATCCTGCGTGCGTAGACCTCCATTGATGAGAGGTTGACCATTAATCGTACAGAACTATTATCTTTTTTTGTTGAAAAAATCGCCGAACTGGTGGATGATTCCGAAGTAGAATGGGGTTTTTGTTCTCCCTAGTGAGAGAGATGGCGACGAAGAAGTCGATAAATGCACAGCCGATTGCGAAAGCGTGCGAAAAGAAAAATACCGAAGAGAAGAAATCTAAAGCGAGAAGGTGCGTGAAAATAATCGTACAGGTTTTTGGCACTGAACCGCTCAGATGAGCTCTCAGGCATTGATGAAGTCGCATATCGAAATCATTGAGAGGTGTGGAAATAACCGTAAAGGGGTTTGGCACTGAACCGCTCGGGTGAGCTCCCAGGCGATGATGAAGTCGTAAATGCGAAATCATTGAGAAGAGGCGACTGTCTTTTTTCGGAAGAAGCCAAAGGAAATCTAAAACGAGAAGAGGCGTGAAAATAAATCGCAAGGTGTTTGGCACTGAACCGCTCAGATGAACTTCCAGGCAATGATGAAATCGCTATGCGAAATCATTGAGATGATATGTGACTGTCATTCTCGGACGAAGCCACAAGGTGAGAATATCGAAGAAAGCCAGAGGAAATCTAAAACCAGGAGAGGCGTTCGCAAAGGCCTTTGGCACCGAACCGCTCAAATGAACTTCCGGGCAATGATGAAATCGCATATGCGAAATCATTGAAATAAGGTATGACTGTCTTTTTCGGAAGAAGCCACAAGGGTATTGGTACAAGGGTGTTGGTGTATGTTGTACGTCGAAGATGCGCAATCTTATGGTGGAGAGCTTCAATGGAGTTAGAAGTTGCACCAGGAATATGTATCAATCCGACTTTGAGTGGCAAAGCCGACTCTTCAGACTTCATTCATCCAGTCTGGGTTATAATTTTCTTCTCCGTCGTCCTCAAATCCATTCCACTCGTCATACAGAGTCGTACTGCCTTCGCTCTGCGACATGGTAGTGGGAAGATAGTTGAATGACTTTGATGGGAGTCCATCAGCCCAAAGTTGTTGGAGACGCTCATTTGTGTGAAGGTTCTCGGTAGTAAGTTGGCTTGCGCCTGAGGGGTAATAAGCGCGGGGAAGGGAGGGGGGGAAGTAGAGACCCTCCACATCTGTGAGGGAGTCATATTCGGTCATATCTGGGTCTTCCTCCGTTGTGTAACCATCATAGTCTGTGGTTTCTTTCTTGACCTCTGGCACCTTTGGTGCTTTGGAGGGGGTCCAGGTGTTAACTGGATAGAAAGCCTCTTCCTGCTTTATCGCTGACGTAGCTGAGACGGATGGCGAGATAAATCGACGAACACCGTATTTATTCTCGGGCTCGTACTCGAATTCGGATATAATGGATGGGCTTTGAAATTGTTCTCGCTCATCGTCGGCATCATTCTCGCTGTCAAAGCTTGAATCGCTGACTTTCTCAGAGTCGTCTTCGCTGGATGAGGAGCTTCCGTAACCGATATAATTGTCGTATTGGCGCTCTCGCTTAATGAAGACGATTGGCGGAGAGGACGAAGATTGCTTGAATGGCATATCTCCTTCGTAGTTGGTGCTCTCAGAGCTGTCGTACTCATAGCCATGCTCCTGCTTGATGAAAACAGGTGAACTTTGGGCTCCGCCGACATTTTGCATTCCCAAGATACCTGCCTCGTAGCGGCTAGACTCGGTACTTCCGTGGTCAGAACTCTCATTGTCGGACCCTTGCTCGAAAAATGATGGCGGCAGAGTTCCGTGGTTATAACGATAACTCTGGTCATCGGACTCTTGCTTGGAAAATGATGCCGGTAGACTTCCGTGCTGATAACTATCATCATCGGACTCTTGCTTGATATGGACTGCTGGCAGACTTCCTAGATCTGCAGGGGCGGCAGGGTGTTGAAGTTCATAAGCCATGGCAACTTGCATGCGGACGTCTTCTTGACTGATCGGGAGATTGTTGGCGACAGATGAGGCGGACGAAAGGTTTGAGGCAGATGAGGACACAGCTTTGAATTGCGATGGGATATCGTCACCCTGCAAGACGCGGACTCGAAAAGAGCTCTCGCCAGGCCAGTAATACTCGACCTTGAATTTCTTAAGCGGCGGCGGCGGCGAAGGTTCGCCAAGGACATTTCTCCACTTGGCAACGACTTCGTTCCGAATTGCGGTGTTGTGGTCACCGTCGCCAGTCATAAATGGAGACTCGGTGGTATACTCGTCGCGGGAGCTGATGTTGTCATTGTCGAGATCCGCATCGCGTTTGCGCTTTCTGTTCGCACACAGCTTTGCTAATTTAATGGGTACGGGGCTATCAGTGAACGGCTTGAGCGACTGGTCCTCGAAGCCTTCGGGAGTGATGAAAGTGGCGATGGGTGAGAGTGACGGGGAGGGAGCGTTGATGCGCTTTGCTGGCGACATGATTGTGGATGCGCGTTTGCGGCTTGCTATTCTGTGTACGGGTACAAGAAGTGCGTGAATGTGTTTGCCTTGCGTTTGCAAGAGTCAGATGGAATGTTGGATGTTCGCAAGAAAGCTGCGTTGAAAATGGTCGTGAAGGAGGAAAGGTTTGTGGGTTGGGAGGCCGGGCTTTTGTGCGCGAAAAATATCAACAAGCGAGGGACGCGTTGAGGAACCCATCCGAAAACGCGCCCTCCGCACCGCAACAACGGTCATTAATTATTGTGCTCTTGTACTTGTAGGTTGAGATGATATATTTCTAATGGGATATACTCTGCAACTCAATTGACTTGGTATTGATGCCAAAATTTTAAATTCCATCTCAACTCTCTCATCTTTGATCTCAACTGCCCCCTACCTAGGTAAGCTTCAGCTCCACCAACGATTATAGATATTAGAACGAAGACAAAAAATTGACAACTATGCCAAACAAAAAAATGGCAAAACTCAACCCCAGCGAACTGGGGTATAGAAACACTCAGCTAGTGAGCGTTTTGAAGGGTACTGTTTAGTTTATCCACGGATTTGAAATGGCCGTTCGCCATTGCCATTGGCGGAAACAACTTTGCTACTTCTACATATAAGGCAGACGGGCGGAGCTTAAATAGCGCCGGATTCACTACGCCGCGCATCCAAGCGGCCGCCACATCTCCAAATTTCGCCGCAGTATGAAGCATGCATTGCGCAAAACCGGTCATATTTCGTCCATCATCTCCAGCTCATAATTGAAGCGCGAGCTTGAGTCTGCTTTCTGATGCTCAAAGCAACGAAGTGCATGCTGCCTGGCCTACATCCTATCCGAGCCTTCAAAGCGAGCCACATTTACTACTGCCGTCTCCTCCTCCGAGAGAATAAAGCAATGAAGTATGCGACTTGCAAACGAGACGCACCCAGCATTGTTTAGACAATAGCCTCAATCCCATTGGCAACGATGCAGCCGGCGAGCACGTTGCTCTTTGCTTTGGAATGGCATACATAAGAGCGGAGAACTCGACCGCGCCAGAAAACAACCATATCTGGATCCACGCACGTACTCCAGTGACTTCGCGAGAACTGGCAAAGCCAAAGAGGAACGTGACATCTAGCAATGGCAGTGCGGTGGCTGGGCTTAAAAATATTTTGCACTTCAGAATCCATCATCGCAACACCACAGATTCACTACTTGAGACCACTGGTCTTTGAAAGCATTAAGCTAGGACAAATTAAAACTTTAGCCACGAACAGCACACGATCATTGAGATGAGATCTATGCAGGCATATTTGATAACTGAATGGCAAGAAAAAATCAAAGTACACACTCCATTTGGGAACGAACTTGGCTACGGATAATGCCTCTCCGTCAAAGTCAAGCAAAAGCCCCCGAATGACAAATCATTAGAAGCGATAAAGCAGAAAGTGCAAAGGGGCAAGTACTTGGTATTGCAATAATGGCAAAGCGTTTCTTTCAACCAGTGATCCAAAAGCACATGGAAATAAAAACACAAATGCAAAGTACTTTAACGTCAACAAGCATAACCAACTGTAAAGAAAACACCCTCGTTTAGCCTACTTAAGTCACAAATTCAAGTCCTCCCACCTAAACTCAATCAAGTAATTCTCATATTACCCTTTCTGACCAACCCGGGCGTGGGGGGAGGGGGACGACGCCAGTAATTCAGGCTCGACTCGACCTGGTAGCCGGGTCGTGTGTAACCACAACATGTAGGATTGTACATGCGCAGTAGTTTGTACTTGGCAGGAGAATCTTCTGCACACTTATCATGGGTAGCTTCTCGGCCAAATGACTACACTCGGAGTTCTTCGCTAGGGGGCTCATGCCAGAGGGAATCCTCGAGATGACAACACACGCGAGTCTCGCATGGTTAGATAGAATGGACCAGCAGATGCTACCTTGTATGTAAGATTCGAATCCTTTACATAAGAGCACGACGAGCCGTTATTGGGCAGAGGCGTTGGGATCGAGGAACTTGGGTACATGCTGAATCCTGTCAGCCTTCGGGGTTACTAATTGAGTCGTCCCTTCCTTCTGGTAGTCTATCGCCGAATTATGAGTTCAGGATTCAACTTTCTCGGTAGTTGTCAGATCAGAGCTCGGTGTGGGTCGTCATTGCCGTTGCTATCACTCGTTGAAGCAATTTTCAGGCCGAAGGATGAAGTGAGAAAGTGAGGCATGTCGTCTAAGCTCTTTGACGTGGTTGACATGGCCCGTGCTTAAATCCGGAGTTATTCCAGTCACGCCAGTTTAAACCCACCAAGCACCCACTATCTCTGCACCAACATAACCTCAATTCTCACTACTTCTTTCAACCAATCAGACAACAGTTGTTTCACCAAGCAACCAAAAAATCGCTTCCTTGGTCCAAGGGTTAGGATTCCACCCTTCCAAGGTGGAGGTTCGTGTTGGAGTCACGGAGGTTGCATTCATAATTTTTTTTGTTTTTTTGCCCCCTAGGCTTTGTGTTTTTGAACGTTTTTCCTTTTGCGTTTGCAGGAGAAAATAAGTAACCTTGCTGTTTAATATGTGGTCACGCATGGTTAAATGGATCCGTGCCCATTGAGTTGTTACGATTCTCTTTGTTATTTTGAAGGCCAGTTTTTGACTCCTAATCGAAGCCTCTTTGGGCATTCATGTACAGGATTAAGAGATAGTCAGTGCTGATTCACTCCCTTTCAACTTCCCTTTCTATCACTCTGCTGCCTCCTTCTGATTAGGCCTACTTCTGATGTGTCGTGCAACCTCGGGTGTTCTGATGTTGTCTGTCGTGGGAGACTTTAAGCGAAAATGAGTAAGCAAACCCATAACCCATGCTCATGCCGGACCTTGTAGCACTTTAGAAAGCAACCAACAGAATTAACTTCATATTCAGGTAATTTCGTACCTACGTTTATTTAACCAGGCAGATAGACTACCTTGCAGTTTCAGTCCAAAAAGTAGATCTACTCTCATCCACACCCTCTCAACGAATTTTGCAAAATCTCAATTCCCACCTTCAAACCCTTCCCTTCCCATTTTCCAAAGACACCAGGCATGATCAATCGAACGGTAAAACCTAACACCGGACCGCCTAAGCTGACTTCCTTTCTCGCTGGCGAGGGAAAAGGGGAAGGAAAAGTTCGGTAATTGCCCAACCTTCCGAGTTCCCGGACACCGAGATGTCTTCAATATTTATCGTAAGTAGACGAACCATGGAAAAAATAATAAAGGCTTTTAATGTCGAGAAAATACAAGCTTGAGCTGGGCTATATGAGGTCTGTTATTCCCTACCCAAAACTCTGGCTAGCATTCCTACCCTTACAATCCCTGGATGTACCTGACCGGCCTTGCACGTTGCGGTGCCAGGAACACCACGAGTTCCCAACACAAAGGCTACCAATACCTGAACCTGCCCACCCACCAAGTTCCCCTTACCATTTTATCCACACGTGTACAGTACACCACCATGATCGTAGATTTTCCCTTGTCGGATTTTATCTTGGGGGGCGCAGGGGAAAAACGATCAAGGAGAAAACTGACATTGCATTGCCTAACCGGTCGATCCGTCGTAAATGTATTGTCAACGATTCTAGTTTCGGAGGTCTAGGTTTGAGGCTTGTAGCTGCCGAGATACTAGGAGCCGATGTGACTCTGTGGCGTGTTGATGCTGGCTTCGAAGAATGGGAAGCAAGGAAACTGAGGGTTTTGGGTTCTAAGAGCCCGTTCGCGAACCAAATAACAATTATTAGCCCAATAACGATATTACGCCAATAACACAACCATAATTATTTGACCAATTCATATTCATCAGATCTACGTTCATATCTATTATTAGCGGAATAATATACCGCTTCTTTTCGATTTATAATACTCGTCGGCGATCTATTAAAGTATAGCGTAATATACTTTAATATTTATAGAATTCAATAAATTAATACTTTTTTAATCTAAATTCGTATTCCAATAATTAATATATCTTCAATTTTTATATAATAGCTTCTTAAAATCTAATTGATTTTATAAACCCTTCTCTTTTTATAATAGATTCTTAATTCTTTTAATCCGTTTAAATTAACCCCTTATAAATCTTTTTATAAAGTATTAATATCCTTATTTTAATAAAGAAAAAAATTAATAGAAAGTTTATTAAAATATATAATCTAAATCTTCTTACTTTTCTAAAATATAAATACCTTTTAAAATTATTTAAATATAAAATATAATAGGATTCTCTATTATATAATATATATATCGAATAATTATTATTCTAATATCGAAAAAACAAATAAATTAAATCGAATAAATATAAAGAAATAATTTAATTATATATTATATATATATTAAAAAAGATATAAAATATACTTTATAAAATAATAAAAATATAAATTAAAGTTTATTTATAATTAATTTAAAATTATTATAAAATTTAATATAATATTAAAGAGATATTTAAGATAAATTAAAATTATAATAATATTATCTTTTTTATATTTAATAATATATAAAATAAGATTTATATAATTTATTTTAAATTTAATATTTATTAATATTAATTCTTTTTATATTTATATATTCTAAAATTAAAAGAGATTTTTAATAATTAATATATAATTAAAAAAGAGGCTTTTAATATTAAAAATATAATAATTAAAAATAATATCTCTTTTTTAATTTAAATTTCTTTTAATTATAATAAAAATCTAAATAAATTAATTATTAAAAAAGATCTTATAAATTTTATTTATTTATTTATTATTAATAAATTAATTATATATATTTTTAATATTCTTAATAATCGAAAATAAATTTCTATTTCTTCTATTAAAATATTAATTCTAAATATTTATTAATTTAAAAAAAAAAAGGGAAAAAATATAATAAATATATTAATTATTATAAATAAAAAAATTAACTATTAAATAAAAATTCAATTTATCCTCTTAGAATATAAAAAAGAAAAAAATATATTTATTCTAATTAAATTCTATAATTCCTTTATAATATTCTATCCTAAACTTTATAAAAAATTCGATTTATTTCACTTTAAAAGTCTATTAAAAGTAATAAAAAAAATCGATAATAATATAAAAATAAATAAAATAGATTTTTATCTTTTTTTAATAAATAATAAAATTATATAAGATATATTAATAATAGAATTATATCGGAAAATAAACTTAAATATAATTAATAATAGAAAAGATAATTTAAAAATTAATAACTCTTTTAATAATAATAAAAATAATAAAAAACTATTATAATAATTCTTTTTTTATATTTAATAATTTAATAAAAGTATATATTTTTCAAATATATTCTTATAATAATCTAATATATTTTAATTAATAAAAATAATAATAAATTAAAATATAATTATAAAACTCTCGTATTTTTTTAATTTTATCTTATATTTTATATATTATAAGCAAATTTTAACTTTTATCCTAAAAAAAGAATTTAATACTTATAATTATTATAAATAATATATATTAAATAAAAGTACTATTTTCTATTAAATTATATATTATTAATTAAAGTTTATTATATTAATTTAATCTTATATTATATTTATATTATATTTATAATCTTATTTCTAAAAGTATCTATTTCTTTATTAATAACTCCTATTATATTATTCTCTCTAACTTCTATTATTATTCTATTATTAATAGAATATACTATTTCTTTTTAATATTCTTTATTTTATAATAATCCTTTATTTTAAATTTATAAATAAAATTATATAAATCTATAAGTATAAAAATAACCCTTTTTTATATTTTTATTAAATATTCTATTATCTTCTTTAATTATTTAAGCTATTATTTTAAAACTCTAAATATTCTTTCTATAATATTCTATAAATTCGAATATTAAAAATTAAAAAGTTTTTATTTATTTAAAAAGTATAAATTAATTAATATTTATTCATAAAAATAATATCTAATTCCTTAATATAATAATGAATAATAATCTCTATTCGAATATTTAGTATTTATAAAATAAAATTTCTTATTAAAATATTTAAATTTTAATTTTTCAATATATTTTAAAATCTTTCTATTATAAATACTTCTTTTCTACTTTAGAAATATATATAAGAATTAAAAATTAAATATATATATACTAAAAATATTCTATAAGAATATACCTTTCTTATTTTAATATAAAAAAGTTTTAATCATAGAAATCTAAATTAGAATATATATATTATTTAAAATATTAATATAATCTTTAAAAAAAGAGAAATATTTAAAATCTACTATTATTTATTTATTAAAAAAGTAATAAAAATCGAATTAATATATCTTTTATTAATATAATTTAATTATTACTCTAAGAATTTTATTAAAAATAATAGAGATTATATTAATTCTTTAATAGAAGAATCTTTTAATTTACTTTATAGAAATTACTGATAAAATAATATATAAGAAAATAATTAATTTTTTATTAATAAATATAATCTTTAAATTCTAAACTTCTTTTAATTATCTTATTTATAAGTATTAATTCTATAATAATTTAAAAATCGAATAATATATATAAAGATTTTCTAAATAAATTATATTATCATCGAATTTAAATATATTAAAAACTAAAGATATGATTAATATAAGAAATAATATATTCTCAAATTATTAAATATTATATAACGTACTATTATTATTATAAATACTCGAAAAAATTATAATATTTTTATATCGTTTAATTTCTATAAATTTAAATAATTCTATCTATTATATTAAATAATAATATTATTATAATAGGAATAACCTTATTTATAATTGAAAATCATCGGTTTTTAATATTATAAGGTATATATTATAAAGGCTCTTATTAATATATTATTAAACCTAAATTATCCTTTTAATTAATTTAATTAAATTCATTATTTACCCTTATTAAAAATTATATTATTAGATTATTTAATTCTTAAAATTTAATATTCATAAGAATTCTATTATTAGGCTAATATTTAAAGATATTATTAAGCTAATAACAGTATTATTAGGTTCGCGAACGGGCTCTAAATCCCTTATAATTTCAGTGAGTTCATTAGACTACAAGCTTAGACTTCATTTATTTATTGCAACCTCGCGCATTAAATACGAACCGCCACCTTGGAAGGGTGGTGTCACAGGGAACTCTGGATGTGTATGTGTAAAGGCTTGAAGATCTAAGCTAGGCTACGAGGAAGGCTATATAGCCTGCTAGGGGGCCCGTGCATAGCGCCAGCGGAGCTAGCCCTGCAGCTGCCTGTCGAGAGGTCGAATGGCCACGTGACAGGTGGACTCCTAACCATTGGACCAAGGAAGCGATTTTTTGGTTGCTTGGTGAGATTATTTTGTAGGTTCTGTAGCAGGCCTCCTGATCAGGAGTTATCCTCCCGTTTTGACCTTGATTCTGTGTGGATGTCTCACGCAGTAAGGCTCAAAATGAAAGGTGGCACTGAGAACGGGAGTCCCGCTTTCATTGAGATCCTCATTCTGTCTTTTACATTTAACACAGTGAGGATTAAAATGACCGTGTGAAAGTGCTCTTGAAAACAGGAGGCTCTCCCATTGACCTCTATTCTCTCTTACAGGTCAAAAAAGAAACTATTAATTTGAATTTAAATTCCCCTAAAACAAACAAGGAAATTTTGCAAAAAAGGTATCAAAAACAACACCCAATAACCTAACTCCCAACCTTCAATTCCTCTACCCTCGCCTGTAATCCACCACCCTCTAATTGTCCTTTCTTCCAATCCCAATACCCCTTCCTAATACGATCATACTTGCTCCCCAGCAATCCCAACGCCCAACTAGCCTTCTCAACCTCTCCCTTCTCCGCCCAGACATCCGCCAAAAAATCCAGCGCATGACTGCTCCTAACATCCTCCTCTCCCTCCCCTTCCCCTCTCTTCACGAACTCACCCGCAAAACACTCCAAGTCACTCAATTTCCTACCCCCCTTCCTCAAAACACCCCTCAAATAATTCCACGGGCTTTGACTTTGTGGTGCTTCAAACGTAGCCGCTTTTGAAAATTCAATCTCGCGGTCTATAATTTCGGAAGGGATGAGCGGGTCGGGTGAAGTAGCCGGGGAATTGGGCGTTGAATACGAAGGGTTTGAGAAGACGATGAAGAAGCGGTGGGACCAAGCGCTGTTATTCCTGATATCCCGCCTTAGCAGCGCCTCCACAGATTCCAACTCTGCTTTTTTCGAAAACAAGTTCAGCTTGCGAACCAGATATTGTCGGTACGACCAGACATGATAATTCTTAGCATCCTGGTCGAACATCTCAGTCATGAACGCGCGTTCCGAGTCCTCGAATTCCTGCAGCTTTTCCGGGGAAGAGGAGATGGTGGGGTAGAGGTTATCGACGAGGAGTTGGCGGTGGTGCCATATTTGGTAATTCTTTTGGTTCTCGAGGGCTATATCATTGACCCATTCTAGTTCGTTGGCGAGGGAGTAATTGAGGGCGAAGAGCGTTTCTGCGCGGTAGAGCCAGACGGTGTAGTGGGCGGCGTTGAGGGAGATGATGTGCGAGGTGAGGTTGAGGACGCGAGGTGTATGTTCTTGGGAAGCCATTGCGGCGCGGAGATATCCCATTGCTAGACAGAACAGCAAAGGTCAGAATGATAATTGACAATCTGAGAAGAGTGTACATACCTTCCGAGTATTCATCGGTATATGCAATCTGAGCCAACGCTCCCTCCCCATCATCCTGCTGAATCGGCACCACATCATCCCACATGGGATCGCCCTCATATCTGCCCATTTTCTTCCCCTTCAAAACCCCAATCAATTTCCTTCTATTCCTCTCGTCCTCAAGCTCCCCAACAGGAACCTCTCCAAGCCCAAGCACCCCTTTTTTATTTCTAGTCCACTTCTCCCTGAATCTCTCACCCTCCCACTTCAATATCCCAACCTCCCTTTCCCTCTTCTCCAAATCCGAAAACTCCTTAACGCTAAAGCTCCCAATCTCGCGGCCGTTCCTGTCCTTCCCCAAGTCCGCAGGCTTGGGTAACAACGAAACGGGAACCTTCAGCGCCTCAACCACCTTCCAGAATTCCTTTTGTTGCGCCTCGTTCCACGTCTTCCACACGCCCGTCTCGAGGAACCGGTAGTGCGCGTATGCACTCTTTTCTGCAGGTGTGAGGTTCGGGAGACCGCCCTTGGTGTTCTTGAGCGCAAGGAGGGGTCGCGAGGAGAGGTAGTTGGCTTCCCGTAGTTCGGTGATGGTAGAGTCTATGTGCACATTAGAATATTTTGATTTTAGGAGCACGGCAAGAATCTGGAGAAGACAAAGCAGTGAGATCTTAGCTTACACTCTTTCGGAGGATCTGGAGCTTTAGGTTGAGCTTTTGCGCCTTTCGAGGCTTTTGGCGCCATATTTTATGCGGAGGCAGACGCGAGGTGGGGTTGACAAAGAGGCAGCGGGCTCAAGCAACCGCCACAAAGCTTGAGTGTGGGGAAGAACAATATCAAGTACACCTGGACAATATCAAAAATCGCGTCACACTGCAAACAAGATGCATGCAAGATTTTGAAAACGGGCATTTCTATTTAACTAAGAGAAAAGTGGCGTCGTCAAAGTATTGGACGACATTACAATAAAGACGCATCCCCGATACGCCAATTGGAGTGCTAGCTCCCGACAATATGCAACATAGACCAAAATGCCCGCCGCCGTATACTACACTCTGCTGCTGCCAGCAAAACTTAGGTTCTAATCCTCGACCCTCCAAAATTTCCAAGCGTCCCTATCTCCCTTTTCTCCATGAACACCGACCAGTTCTTCAACACCTTCTATACCGTCAGCATTGAGGAAGTTTTCTTGACGAATTTCCTCGCCGCCGCTCTCATCCTCGGCTCCATTATTTATAACCGCTGGCCATAGAACACCAACTCCATCGCAACCAAGCGTAGTTTCAAAATTCTCGTAACCTTCTTCATGTAATTGTCTTTCGAGTTTTCTTATTTTTTCTTGGGGTACTCCTGGTCGGAGTAGAGTAATGGAGCATCCTCCTCCACCAGCACCAGTAAGTTTTGTCCAACCAATACCCTCGTGATCAACAAGCTCTCGTACGCGCTCCAGTCGAGGATGTGATACTCCCAACGAGACTAAAAGGCCATGATTCACAGACATCAGCTTTCCTAGCGCTTCTAAACTTGATATTTTGTTGCTATCAAAGTCCCCACGAGAAATTAGCTCAGCAGCTCCTTCTGAGACCTTGTCCATCGCGTTCAAAATTGACTCGGTAATAAAAGGATGTTGCTCTTTTAAGGTGGCAACCTTTGCAACTTCGAAAGCAGTGGATTTCTTTTGTTTCGTATCGACAATAAGGAGTGGGAGTTCGGGAAACGACCACAATGGCTCGATTCGCGGTGGTTTCGGGTGATTTTGGCGTTGAAAGACGATAGCTTTGCCTTGTGTTGCAACTGTGTTATCCACGCCTGAAGGAGTCCCGTGTATGCACATCTCTGATACAAAGGCCCAATTGTTGATACGTTCTACTTGAACGCGTGCCTCGTCGAAGGGTTGATCTGGATGTGGCCCAGAGAGTGTGCGAATCTGAAGAAGTAAAGCAGAAGCCATACAGACAGAAATCGACGCGCTACTACCCATACCAGCACCAATTGGTATCGTTGAACGAAGAGTGTAAAGACAACCTGGGAAATCTCTCTTTCCTAACGAGAGTAATAAGAATAGAAAAGCTGAAGCTGAGTCTCGGTGGACCTTGCGGACCTCTTCTGGTGCATCCACCGAGACTTCAGCCAGATGTGGTTTCATAGCGGCGACCAAGTCGGGGTCAAGAGAAGTAACGCGATCATAGTAGTATTTCTTCTTGGATGGCTCGGAGAAAATATCCCATGGTAAATCGTCAATCTGCCAAGTGTGCTCGAGTTGGATATCAGGAAAGCGAAGGGAAATGATTCGCTTATTTTTTGATAGCGCTGTGACGAGAAAATAGGAACGCAGAGATACTGTTGCTGCAATAGCTTTCTAATTTCACATTTAGCATTGGCCCCAAGGTTGAAGCAGATGATGTACTTTTCCGTGGACCACCGAGTGCTCCCCAAACACAATAACTTTTCCAGGAGCAGAAACCATGAAAGCAGGCATCATAGGCGTCGATTGTTTCCTCCGTATGCTCAACCTCTGCGAGCCATTGGTGTTGACGTTGGCTTCCTCCATATCCTCTGCAATTGCACTAGGTGACATGTCGTCGGCAGAATTGTTGCTCCAAGTGTCTGAGGGCGTATCTATCTGGTTTTGAGTAGCGCTGGTACTGGTGCTAGAGGAGCGGGACGTGGCACTGGCGCTGGAAGAGCGAGAATTGAGTTTCTGAACCGACTTGCGACCAAAGGCTCTTCTGCCACGACTACCGGTATTCATTTCCTAGCTTCCAAGCAGCTTTGTAGAACGAAAAAGTCAAAAAAGGAGTGAATGACGAAACAAGACGTTGCGGTTGGTGGTGTTGTACAGGGAAAGGGGTGAGATGGTGTGCTGTAGGGTGGGTGAGTTATGTACTAGGACATCAGAGGGCGATAGGGATGAGAACCAGAGCCATAGGAGGATGGGGATGACCAAGGTCTGCCATCCGTGTGGAATCCAAATGCGCAGAAGGGGAGAAAAGATATGCTGGGGAGCGGCCTTGCCTGCTTTGGGAAGATGCCGATTTACAGGGATTGGCTGTCGAGTCTGATGGGTGGATATCGATGTCCCCGCTTTCTCCAGGGGCAGTGCGAACAATCTGGAGGGAGCGAGGGGAGGACGCACCAGACGGAGACGGAGCCAAGGCCAAGGGAAGGTGCAAGCAGAACTAGTGCGATTACTAGCGTCCTCCCACGCCCCCCACATTCATTCACCACGACGCCACGCTCTGGGCTGCTGGGCTGCTGGATCTCGCAGACGATTGCAGCGCTCTCAGGTCGCCGTGTCGTGTCGCCGTCAGGGCCCGTGAAGCTCGCCCACCAGATCGCGAGGATTTACTCGGGAACGGGCAGAACAGACCTGCTAGCGGGAGCCTCCTGTTGATGTACGCTGCTGTCTCGTCATAGCGACATATTCAGGGACCGATGTCTTTCCATATATCATCCAATTGGAGCTGCCCCCGTGGTGGTGGTGGTGTTCGGCGGCTTCGTGCCTGGTCTGGTCTCCTCTTGTGCGAGGCGAGGCTGTGTTCTCCACACAGAGCCGTTATCAGCAAGTAAATTGGGACGCATTCCTATTAGCCGTGTACACCCATGCACCAACAACATGAATTAGATGCAGGCTAGCAGTTGCTTCAAGCTGCATTTTTAAGCATCTTTTTCAAGACTTTCAAGAGGCCTTGGAAGGAAAAGAAAGTTCAGAAAATCACTGCTTAGCAGATCAACCCCGCCTTTAGTACTAAAACGTTCCAAACATCTCTCGAACCTCTCCGCGAGTCCACGCTCCCTGCTGGACCAAGTACTACCAGCAAGACAGGCAACCTAGCAAGACCGACTATGAACTCCAAGTACAGCCCTCCACTCAAACATCCAGCCTTGCCTCCCAAATTGTCCAGCGTGACAATACACAGACAGCTACGTACAGTTATCTCGCCAGCAGGTCATTACTCGACATCTGATTAGTTAGTTCGCCCTCCCTCCAAGAGCTGGGACCTACCTAGTAAAAAGAGTTTTCCGGGTCTTGAATCTTGCCTCTTGGGAGGACTCTTGTCTACGGCCGCGGAGAAGAAATAATAATGTATGACTTGCGTACGGTCACTCCTTCGTGCCCTACCCGAAACAGTAAACTCGAAGAGGAAACAAAAAAATGGCTGGAGAAGTACAGTAAGTGGGCGAGCGAACGAGCAAGCAGACAATGATGCATGCGTTACCGGTACACTAAAAAGATCAACATACTATAAGCGTTAGTCTCGTGTCAGCTGTATTACCATCTTGACGACGAGGTCCAACCGAGGATACCATATTTCGTGCATAAACTATGTTGATTCGTGGATCTTAGTCTTTTCAACAGACGCCTTGCTAAACCATCCGAAATCTCTCGAGCATCCTCAGCCATAAAAAAATCAAACTTAACGAGGTGTTGTGACACAGAAGCTAACCTACACCTACAGAAGCTCCCATCAAGATAAGGAACCCATAATTCCCTTTTGTCGTCCATATGACTCCAAAGCTCTTCAAATAATCAAGACATTGCCTCCCAACTTGCCCCCCAACATTCCCAGTTAAACCCTGCAAACCCTGCACCCCTAGAACCTCCTTGCCGGTGATAGCATTTAACTCATGATTGCGACATTCGAAGTTTTGTCTGTTTATATTGTTACAAAAAGTATGCACTCAAAGCTCATCGTTTCTGTAGCGATTCGTGTAATCTTCTTCGTCGGTATCGGACATCCCATAGCCCTCTTCCTCGTCCTCGGTGGCATCCCCCGCATTCCCCGGATCTCCACCGATCCCTAACAGAGCTTTATCAACTTCATCGAGCTCCATCTCGTCGTCGTCGTCCCCTTCGCCGCCATCGCTTCCAAGACCTAGGATCTCCTTGTCCATGTCATCTAGACCTTCATCGGGACGGTTAGAGCTGTTGTTACGTCTATCTTTGCTTTTTTCAAGAGGTGGTTGTTCGTCCTCTGTTTCATCGTCATCTCGAGAATTGTCGTTTCCATTGGTTGTGGACTTGGTTTGAAGAGAACGAGTGGTACCCATGACACCCGAGTGAACACCTTGTTCGTCCCATCTGTGAAGTCGGCGTCCAGCTCGGCGAAAAGCTGAAGCATAAGCATCAAATTCCTCGCCAAAATCATCTTCCTCACTTTCAAGTAATACTAGGCCTCCAAACCCGCGTTCTCGGAATGGTAGGGGATCCTTGTGAATATTTTCGTCGGCTTCGCTATCCTCGCAAGGGTCCGTGATTTTAGCTGTTCGCTGCAACGCTCTGTAAAAAGCGCCTTCTTGCTTGCGAACTTTTCTGGATTGGTGATGTTTCCTTCTCAGGCCGCGGCTTAAAATGTAATCAACGCGCTGGTTTCGATTCCGCTCCACAGCTAGCTGATGTGCTGTCAAAGGCCGAGAGCGTCTCATATGCACGACTCCCTCAGGATTCGGTACTGGGGATGAGCCTTCAACAAATTGATGTAATATCCCGCCTCTACCTCTTCCTCTACCACTATTCAGGATGCCCATCCGACCGTTGAGTGCTCGAGGGGGTGGTGTAGAGCGAGTACTATCCATGTCGGATTCATAGCGTGGTCGAATACCCTTTCCCGCCAATGACAGCGGGCTACCAGCAATCTCACCCGCTACAAGACCAGGTCGAATTCTTCCGAGCAATGCTGCGGCTGGGCTAGGTCCACCATCATCAGGAGGCAAATGAAGTTTTGGTTTGGGACCTCGTTTCGGCGGTCCTTGCTCGGCTTGGAATGCAGCTTGATCTGCTTCGATAATTCGTTTCCGCTCGCGCATCTTGTTTTGCCCGTATTGTTTTTCTTCTAGAGTATCTACGTTCTCGAGAGCTTCTTCCTCGGGCGATAGGTGGTAGAAGCGTGGTATGCCTTTGTTTTTGACATCAGTCTTATTATCAATGCGTGATCTAGCTGAAGTTATACCTTGATTTCTGACATCGGTCTCGTAATCTACACCAGCTCCAAACGGATTTTCATTAGCACCCTCTTCGGTAAAATCAGATTCTAGATAGAACCACATCAACCATAGAAATGCATTCGCTCTAGACTCGCTCGAAATGCTCGTACGCATGATAAGGTCGTAAAAATCGCGGGGAGGTGGGAAGTGCAATTCCGTGACTTTGGGGGCAAACTGTGCGAGAACAAATATCAGGTTAACAGGGTTTGTGCGTGGAACTTCTTTATACTTGATCTTGTCTAGAGAATTGGGCTCTGGTCGGTCTTCAGAAGCTCCTTTGAGAATGGACTTTAGGCGAGGTGCATCTTGTAATTGCTTGTATGAGTTTGGATCTTGGTGTGCTTGTAGAGAAGGAATAGCGTGGTAGGTCCGGAGTTGTGCTCGCATTTCTGGAAAGACTATTGTCAAATTAGCATCTATTGGAGCTCATCTTACGAAAGTAACAACTTACAGTTCAACGTTGTATTCATACGGCCCAGATTAACCAGAAGGCAGACCATCGCCATATTCTTTGCCGGTTCATGCTCTGTCAGAAGCTTATCCCTCAATATCTTGCTCGTCTTGCTACTTCTTGCCATTGCGTCGATATACAGCTCTGCAAAGGTCTGTTTCTGAATGTTATGGGGCTCGTAGGAATTCGTGAAGCATGCCTTATCGTCCTCAAAGATTCTCTTCAAAAAGTCGAACTGGATATCTTTTCGCCATAGTGGCTCGCCATCTTCTTTCTTCAGGTGGCGCACCTTATTTCCGCTATAGATTGAGGAGTTCATCTGTGTATTGCTCGCAGCAGGCTCCTTGCGTTTTCGAAGTCCGCTTGCCACTGGAGCCGAAGGAGTTTCTTGCTTTACGTTCCGAGGTGTACTAGCCTCCTCATCCTCTGTCAGGTCGGCGTTTGGCTTGGATGCGCCAGGAGTGTTGTGTCGTGAGTCGGGATCCGGCTTGCCCAGAACGTGTTGTAATGAGGCTCGGGGATCCGCTCGAACGGGCGAAGAAGGTTGAGTGGCGTTTCTGTCGTCCAACTCTGAAGCTCTGCCATCATCAATAGTCGATCCTGGTGAGCGCACGCTGAAGTCTGTCATCTTGCCAAAAACCAAGAGCAAAGCGGCTTCCCGTGCTGCAACAAAGCTGGCACAATTGTCATATGCTAGAATACAGTATGAAGGTGCCCCTGGGCTCTGAATGTACCTGGAGCAAAATGAATGGGCGATAGAACCGATTGTCAGAGAGAGTGATGGTTTGGTCGTTGCGCAAGATGCCGTCGGGCGACGCGATTTACAGTAGTTCCAGCCAGACCCCCGCTAAAACCTTAAATGAGCCGGCCAGATGCAGGGGGAGCTCCGATATGTCAAAAAATCACATGACCGATGATGGAAGATGCAGGTGCCAAGGCCATTCACGACCTTCACGACATGTATGTTGACTTTTTCCTTCGTCTTCTCCTTCGTTTCTCCTTCTCTCGTTCTGTTCCGTACTCTGGTCATTGGTTATAAACTGCTCCTTCTCTCCTATTGTAACCTCCATGGTGCCTGAATATTTGAGAGAATAAAAGTCGGAGTTGAAAAGATTCAGTCTTCAGACAACGAATTTTAAATTATCCAGTTCTAACCTCAATTCTCTTTAACGGTGTGGTACAATGAGAAGGCAGCGAAGGATTGGGGTTCTAATCCATTCAATCCTGCATTGGTGTGAAAGCGCCTTGTGTAGCAACATACGGTACACACAAGTGTCACAGTTGCCATTTGCTGTGGACAAACAGTTGGGGGTGAGCAACGTTATTCTCAAACTCGAAGTTTCTCGTTCCATTTATCGGAATGGAAGTGTGGATGAAATCGAAAGTAATCATATGGGATGCTCACCGAGTGGTAGGCAAGCCCATAAATTCCAGAACAATTGCCCGGCCCGATCAGAAGAAATAGGGATAACTAGCGTTGCGCGTCAACAAGATTCACTTCTCCTCTTGCTTTCTTGAATTATCAAAGATACCTTACTCTGCTTGAGTCAAGCCATATCAAAATTGATCTTTCAGAGCCAAACCTAGCTCAGAACCACTTTCGATCCACCAACCGGTCTTTCAGGGATAGCCTCGTTACTTGATTGCTCGAGGCCACGTGTGAACTTACACGTTGAGTGTCATGCAAGTTTGTGGACCAAAATCTGCTGTCTTGCTCATACACCCTGCCAATTCCATTGATCTTTTGGGGGATCTTTATCGTGTTGGTGGTCCCTATCTCGAGTCTTTTTTCCATCCAATGTTCAATCTCTTCCTACAACTTCACAATTTCCTGTGAGTAAGTTGCTGGTGAGTGGCTCAGCACTATACTTCGTAAACATTTAGCCATCAAGGTGGACCGTGGATATACGGAACTAGATGTTAAGACCCCACGGACGGAATGCGGGCTGGCAGGTATCGGGGTATCATTATTCGGCACATGCATCACTTCTTGCGCAATAAGCCTTCAGCCAAACCAACTGGACCAAGATATAAACTCAAATACCAAAGTTGTCATCGTCCAATCAACAGCCCGGCTTGACAACCCGATACGCTGGTCCCGATTCTTTCTTCCTCACCTTGAGACTACATGGTGAGAGGGGGCGCCTCGTCGCATCATACACATCTGGCCGTGTCTAAACTGCAACCTTCTTTAAATAATGCCCTCGTGGTGTTTTCTAAACCCTGGCTTCGGCTGGTTGCTGTTTTTTTGGGCGGGGGAATTTTTTTATTTTTTTCGTTTTTTGG
The DNA here is from genome assembly GCA_003988905.1 of Hymenotorrendiella dingleyae. Classification (NCBI taxonomy): domain Eukaryota; kingdom Fungi; phylum Ascomycota; class Leotiomycetes; order Helotiales; family Helotiaceae; genus Hymenotorrendiella; species Hymenotorrendiella dingleyae. Next base: position 40,746 of record QYAP01000376.1, read on the forward strand.
GGGAGCCCCCTCTTTCCCTATCAGATTTACACGTAATATTTCTACTTGCAATATATTTCAATTGTTTGTCACATTTAGCAGAGTCTGCAGAGGCCCAAATTGAACAATGCCATTCTTCATACTATCCCAGAATAGGATTCAGTTTGTTATTATGGTTATAATACTCTGTGCTATCGTCGTCCTCTTTCTTCAGTATGGTGGCAAACCCAGTCTTTTCCGGCAAGGGCTTATTCTCTGAAAATTTTGCCATTAATTCCCGACTCCTTGAAACGCGAGTTATTGCCACTGCGGTTGTGAGGAAATGGGTGGGTGACGGAAAAGTGGGTCGCTGTAGTATATCTTCACGATTCGCTTAAGAATCCGTTTCTAGCCCTGTAGTCAATTTATTGATTCTACGTGTTATTGACATTGTCGTGACCGTACCCTTACAGCGGTCTCCTGGGGTTGCAAAACAAGAAAAGTAAGCAAGTGGGCTTATTGATGCCAATCACCCCAATTCCACTGTCAATGTCCAAATCTGGAATAGCCTCGACTCTAATGCCCTTCAACTTGTGGAGTTATAAGCTATTTTCAATTAGTACACACCACCTGGTTACCTGCCTACGGAAGTTCGGAAGTATTCCTTCTCGTGGAGTTCTCGTGGTTCCCCTTCCTTCTCAAACGGCCTCCACTTGCGGCATGCATCCACGCGATATCCCTCCTCGTGGTAACCAAGTATTCGTCGTCTCTTCTGCCGGTATTCCTCCTCGTGCTGTCCCTGTCGCGCTTCCTACAGTTATGCAATGAGGGAGATTACTGGTGTTCTCGGAGTTCTCCTATTGGTCTTCATCCGGATTGCTTCATTCTGCAGTGGGCAGGGCCATTGCCATTTTCTCATTGGTCTTTACGGCTATGCGTTCCAAACAATAGTCTTACCTGTTCCGCTTAAACTTAAGACTCTTTCATAGCAAAATAATTTGGAATTTTTGATCTCAACCTTTTCTTTCTCCGCTGGTATTCTCACTTTAAGAACTTCCTAATTCCTCTCCAAAGAAGAAATCAATTTGATACCTTTTTCCTCTGACCATGAAACCCATTCTCCTATCTGCAGAAATTCGGGTGGCTTAGCTGAGGAAAGGCTGTGTCTTTGCGCGACTGCTCTTCGAATGCCATCCCTACACTTGGATTTTTGGCCTATTATAGAACCCTTAGCCCACTCCGGTTTGGCCCTTGTCAGAAGTTTACTTGGTGTGGCCTTCTCTTGCTGCGCCACATTTCCACCTTATTGCTGTGTTTGCTTCGATCGCTCCCTCCCTTACTTTGACTTCACAATCTTAGCTTTCCATAGATTTGCTTTCTCGAGACGTCGAGGATTCATCTTGCTTCTGGTAGAGGGATGCATTCTAAATCTTTTAGCTTATTTCAATGTAGAATACCGTAGAATGAATTTACCAAATGTATAGATTTGTTCTTTTTTTTCCGTAGTTCGGTTTTTGATGGTGCTGTTGGTGGTTTGCGTAAATCCATGACCTTCTCTAGCATTTTCTTACACTCTTGTGTCATTTCGAGCTGATCTTTCATGACGAGTAGACTGTGTGGTGTAATTTTGTGCCCTTGAAGTTAACCTGTAGTGATTGTTGGGGGTGAGCCTGCGAGGAGGATTTTGTACCGTATTAATTGGGTTGTACTCCCACCCTTTGACCCCAGTTCTGGGCCTCGTTGCGCAATGATTGTTAAAGAGAATTGAGTTTAGAATGGGAGAGACTTCCCCCGTTCCTGGACCTCTCCCTCTTTTATATTCATTCTCTCTTGTAAGTCTGGCACAATAAGATCAAAAGGACAGAAAAAGTAGGCTTGTAAACCCATAAATACGGTATCAAGATTGAATCTTTTGCAACGCCAATTGCCTTGCGCGGGATTTATGATTTATCCAGGCAGGTGCTGCTTTTCTGTTCGAAAGGCGCACGGAGTGTTAGTCCAACATATCAAAATCTATCAAAATCGAAGTATGGTTGGACGAGAAGGGGCATTCCAGAGGGTATTACGGATCGTACAGCCTTTATGGTGTCCAAGAGCATTCGTGTTCGGTTTTCGAAGCTGCCACCGTATTTGTGCGTTGAGCATAACATGTATCCATGTGCCTGAAGAGCTTTACCTGCGTAACAGACCTTATGAAGTTCCATGAATTCGGAGAATTTCTAGAATACCATCCCAGGATTCTCTCTTGGCATACCTCCCAGTACTCGTACTTAAGCACTGCAAATAAGAACTTTTTGCACGTGCGAACAAAGAACAGGCTCGAATTACAGAACCTCGTCGTTGAATTGCTGTTCCTCGCTTGCAAACATCCGAATATATTTTGGGACGACGTTGGGATATGGAAGTGCCGAAGATCCACTATTGGTCGAGCGTAAGAGGGGGGAGCATCCGGAGCCCCTGTTGATCCGGGATGCGCTGGCGCTTATCGCGTGACCGGGAAGCCGCTAAGGTATTATTGGTTGCCATCCCGAAAAGTAAACAAACAACACCATGACGACCTTATCCTCGAAGCTCCAGCCTCGACACTGCGATTCCGAATACCTCAATCCTTGAACTCAAGGGTACGCATGCTCTGAAGAGTTTCTTCACTCCGTTGCTCCAGGTTTCTCCAGAGCCCTGTGAGTTGATCTCATAGTTTTGAGGCGCATCTACCACCTACCTCAAAAAAACACCAGCATTCCACACCATCCCACATTCCACACTACTCTATTCCAACACCACGATGCCTTCGGTGGAGCGTGATAGCTCGCGCGATAGCGCGAGTAGCGAGAGGTTTCTGAAACATCAACATTCTGCATCTTCAGATTCAAATCGAGCCATTGTTCCCATGTAAGTCTCTCGGTATGTGACCTTGATAAAATGCTAATACACACTTTGCAGGTGGGATAGCTCCGACCCTGAACGCGCACCTCCTCCGCTTCCTATGAACCCATCCTCTCCGCTTACTTCACGTCCTAACACATCGACTGCCATCAAATCGGCGCACGCAGCCTTAACAGAGAAGGCTCGAGAAAACGCCTACATTACAAATCCTCCTACGCCAAAGCGTTTGGAACCGTCTCCGGAACGGTCTCTAATCAGAGGTGCTGCGCATAAACGTCTGCAATCACTACAAACTGGAACCAGCGTACGAGACTTGAGTAGCTTTCTAGAAGGAGGACCAACCCTATTGTCATCGCCTATCTCACCCGAGAAATCCGCAACGCCGAGGCCGTTAACTCCACATGCGAACAAAGATTTCCTTTTAGAAGGTGCCAAAACACCAGAGAAATCTCCTGAAAAATCCCCAGAGAAAGAGAATTCACGCTCAACGACACCCACTGGCCGAGAAACACCAACGCGGGGTGATATGTTGCATATACGGCCTTCTCTCAGAAGACCGCCACAGAGTATACTTGGAGAAAACACCCCACCACAATCGGCGACAATGCTTGCTCTACAGAATATGGCCAGTAGGGACTCGGATGCACCTCTTGCCAATGTGACAAACGGATCGACGGCATTGGTTCGGACCCCACAGACTTTTGACGCCATTTCAAATCAAATTTTGAGCCTCACCAGTATTGCAACAAGTTTGCAGCGGGAGATGGCTCAACTGAGCAGACGGAGTAAAGACAATGCTACGGACCTCGTGAGCTTAAAGGAGGCTACTAATGCGAGGGACGAGGACATTCGAAAGAGCCTTCGAGATCTGGTCAGTAATTTATCTGAGTCCAGTTCCAGAACTTCGAGTGCCGTATACGGAAATGGAGGACTATACTTGGACTCCAAAGCGTACAACAACACTGGAGCGAATACCACTAAGCCCTTCACCCTGCCGCGTATCCCTAGCCCTAATAGTTTCGCTGCTTCGTTGGATCGAGAGTCAATGCCAAGTCCTTGCCCCTTTAGTCCAGACGGGGCTGCTAGTATTGCTCTTCTTGAGAAGGTACTACGTGAAATGGGGACCAAAGAAGGTCAAGAAAACTTAGTATCTCGACTTACTGAGGTTGGTGATCGCTTGTCCAAAGACGGTATGCTAGCGGCGAAAAAGATCGACGAGGTCCTCGAATTGGTCAAGAACTATACACCCCAGGAGATCGTTCCCCAGAAGCCCAACGGGCTCGACAGCAGGCCTAGAAATTTCAGCTTTGATGAGCCTCCTACTCTGGAGTTGGACTTCGACCGACCCAGCAGCATATCATCTCGCACTGAAGCTCTCATCGGCTCAGCAAGCAAGGAGAATCACCGAAGTTCAAGCGCATCTCGCGCATCCGAAATCGTAAATGAGGAGCTGATGAGAATTATTCGCACGATAAAGGACAGCGTTGCTCAAGGTGGCGGCCTAACAGCCGAAGTCAAGGCTTTGGTCCGCGAACTTCGTGGAGAGGTCTTAGGTATGGGGCGGGAGATAGGGCGAAAGCTGGAGCAGCAGGCCAGCGCAAAGAAGCCCAAGGAACCTGCAGCAGAGAAAGAACAGATAGCTCGTGTTGTACATGATGGGCTTGAGGAGCTTAAGCAACATATGGATCATGTGCTCCACGAGAGTCACCGCCAAACGGTCTCTGCAACAACGCGCAACCAGGTCGATTATCAGGAAATATACAAGGCAATGCGTGCGGCAATCAACGAAAAGCCTCTCGAGTCGAGACCACCGGATTTGGGCAAAGAGGAGATAATCGAAGCCGTCAAAGAAGCTTGGGAGAATTACAAACCGGATATCGAGCTTCAGCATTTCGGTTTAGAGCGCGAAGAACTTTTAGCTTGCCTAAAGGAGGGTATCCAGGAATACGCACCGGCTGATAATTCTCGTGACATTGCAGCCGCGACGCGCGACGAAGTTTTTGCAGCAGTTGTGGAGGGATTGAAGCACTTTACACCTCCCCGTGTTGAAGTGGAACCCAGCCTTTCGCGCGAAGAAATTCTAGATGCTGTTAGAGAATGTTTAGAGGAGTTCGAGTTTCCTGCAGCCCCTATGCCAGAACCAAAAGAACCGGAGGTTACGCGTGAGGATGTGCTTGATGCCATCAAGGAGGGTCTCCATACATTCGATTTCCCTACGCCACCTGTCCCAGAGCCAAAAGAGCCCGACTTTACACGCGGTGACGTACTTGATGCCGTCAAGGAAGGCCTTCACGGATTCGATTTCGCTGCTAGTACCACTGCGTTGAGTCGAGATGTTGGGGGAAGTGTGACTCGCGACGACATGCTTGATGCTGTCAAGGAAGGACTTCACAATTTCGATTTTGCCGTTAATACCACTGCGCTTAGTCGCGATGTCGGAGGTGCTGTAACTCGCGATGATATGCTCGATGCTGTCAAGGAGGGCCTTCACACATTCGATTTCCCAGTCATGACAGGCGATGTCTCTATTTCGCGTGAAGAGGTCCTCGACGCTGTTAAAGAAGGGCTTCACACTTTCGATTTTCCAGGAAATATGACATCACGAGATGGTGTACTAGATGCAGTCAAAGAAGGGCTTGGCAATTTCGACTTTGCTGCCAATACTACAACCCGCGAAGACATACTCGACGCAGTGAAAGAAGGCCTCGTTATTTTCGACTTCCCCACTAACGACAACGGCATTACTCGTGATGAGATTCTCGACGCTATCAAGGAAGGTCTCGAGAAGTCTGAAGTTGAAGTTGGTGACAACGCTGTAGCCCTAAGCCGTGATATCAATGGCGGTTTAACGCGCGACGATGTGTTCGCTGCAGTCAAGGCCGGGCTAGGCGAAACACCACTTCAGATGGATCCTTTGGGCGAGCAGATCATGGAACGTTTACAAGACGTGATGGAGTCCATGCGAGCGGAGTTCAAAGCAGTATCGGACGAAGCTAAACAGAACGTCTCGGCGCATGGCAGAGACACCGAACAAGTCCTTGATGCTACGAAAGACGGATTCGAAAAGCTTCGAACAGATATTGAAGGATATGTTGATCGCGCTGCCGATGTAACAGTCAAGGACGAGATCTTGGAAAGTATCAACGAAAACTTCAGTTCCCTTCGTACTGATATTGAAGCTGTGCTATCCAAGAAATCTGACAGCTCAATGGAAGCCGTCCAAGGGGAATTGGAACATCTTCGGGAGACCATGGCCACATCCCTCGTCAGGGGCGGAAGTAATGTTGATAGAGATGAGATTATGGATGCGCTAAGAGACGGTCTGGAGGGCATTCGCGCGGATATGGAAAGGCCGCGGGACACTGGAAACGAAAGTGTGCTCTCTAGCACGAGTGAAATACTGGACTCCTTACATGATGGATTCGGAAATTTGCGCGCAGACGTGGAAAAGGTACACAATAAGCCTGTCGATATGACAGTGAACTACGAGATTCTGGACACTCTAAAAGCTGGGCTAGAGGGTCTCAGAGCTGATATTGACCGACTTCGCGAGAACGGATATGGCGAACAAGCCTTGGCTGCCGTCAACGATCGTGCCATCATGGCCGCCACAGAAGCAGGACTTAAGCGAAATGATATTGAAAATCTGGAAGTCCTGATCACGCAATTACGCATCAAGGTGGAGGCCCTTGAATCGATGCCGCCACCACCAACTGAGCTCCCACCGGGATCGTTAGTTAAGGAGGATCTTGCTAATCTGGAGGAGAAGCTTGCCACCGTTCAAGAATCGGTGGCCGATCTGATGAATCGTAACCAGGAACCCAGTGAGGATGGCGTTAAGAGAGACGACATAGAAGCTATCGAAACTCTTCTCCGAAATACCAAGGCTAAAATTGATGACATCGACCCCGAACAAACTGTCAAGAAGGAGCACCTGGATGCTGTGGAAATTCTCCTCTTAGAAACACGAGAGGGTGTGACAGAACTCAAAACTCACTTGGAAGACGTGACCAAGCAAGATGACATTAGCATGGTTGAAGGTCTACTTCGTGGTGTGGTCGAGGGTCTTGACGAGATGAAAGAGAAGTTGACCAAATATGAAGAGGATGTTGAGAGGGTCACCAAGACTGACGTTGAGGCCGTCGAGGCCGCTTGTCTTGACGTCAAGGCTTCCATCGAACAGCGAATTCTTCCAGATCTTGCGGATGTCGCCACTAAAGGAGATTTGAAAACCTTTGGGGAGATGGTTAAAGAGTTTAACAGTCGCATCGAATTACACGCCGCATCCAATGCCAAATCGTTTGAGGAACGTCAGGCAGAAACTGTTGGCGTTGGGGAACGAGTGTCGGAGATCCGTACTTTCCTCGAGGAATTTAAGGAGGCGCTGAAGGAGAAAATGGACGACGAAGCTACTAGCATCGAAACGCTCGGGAAATTCCTCGAAAGTATGGGTGAAACAATTGGACAGAACGCCAACACTTCCGACGACATTAAGGAGTTGTTCGAGATGATGAAAATCGAATTCGAAAAATCCAACGCCGGTGTTGTCGGCTCTAAACTCGAATCGGACGAGAAATTCCAGATGACATGGGACAAATTCGATACTAAGATTGATGAAAAGTTCAACGAGTTGATTTCTAAATATGAGGATACTGAATTGGCAGCAGAAGCCAAGTCCAAGGCTGGGGATGAGAAGAATGCTGAAATCCAAGAGGCAATGCTGGGAACAAAAGCAGTGGCCGAAGAGTTGAAGCTGCTTGTTGATACTCTGGGAGTAACTTTGACCGACTCGGTTGAGAAAATGGACGAGGCTTCTAAGACCGTTTTCAATAGAGTAGAGGAAACCTTTACACGAGTTGAAGAAACCCACGCCGACGGCAAGGCAGAGCACCAACTTACGCGAGAGCAAGTTTTCAAATCTATTGGCGCAATCGAAGGGGTTCAGGGCCATGTTACAGAATATCACCCAAAGATTCTCGAGTCTATCAAAGACGTTCTTTTGATCGTTGGTCAGCATTACGAGCATTCCAAAACAGCAAATGACACGATCCAGGAGAAGATTGCAGAAATACCTCCACCGCCACCACCATTCGAAATGCCTCTTCTTCCAGAGCCCGAGAAATATGACGATGCACCAGTCCATGAAAAGCTTGATAAGCTGGTAGATCATATGCATGTTGCTGGCAAATCATTTGCTCAGCTTGATATGCTCGACAAGATCCACCAGCAGGTTATGCAGACCGCGGCAGAGGTCTCTGAGTTTGTCACTACTCAAACCCAAAGAATTGCAGACGACCATGAAGATAAAGAAAAAGCAGTTGAAGCGGCAACAATCGCACTCGAGAAGCAGCTTTCTCACAAGGAACAAGTCGAAGCAACGGTTGCGGGGCTTCGTGAGGAAGAGGACGAGCTAAAGGAGTCCGTAAGAATTCTCAAGGCCGAGAAAGAAGATCTTGCAACACAAAAGCTGCGACTTTCGGCCGATGTTTCCAGCCTCGAAACTGCCCTGCGGATCCGCCGCGAAGAGCTTCATGCGATGGAAGCTCGAGCTGAAGGTTTGGAGCGTCGCATTTTGGAGGGTGTGATTGATCACTCTCGTGCTCTTCTGATATCGAAGGCCAACACAGGCCGTGATGCAATGAGCCGAAAGCGGGTTCCGAGCCATGTACCCTCAAGTACTGGATCCATTGCTTCTAGTCTCAGCCGTACCGCCTCGAGAGCTTCACACACAAGCAACACCACGCAGAGTGCTGTCAATATGGCCATGAATGGTAATCGTGCTTTGGTCAAAGTGCCCATCAACAACCCAGCTGGCCCTGCATCTCGTCGTAATTTCTCGCTCAATCAGATTACCCACAACATTCCGACAGGTGGCATGAAGCGCAGCCATAGCGTAAAAGCACCTGGAGTTGTACGCAAAACGAGTTTGAGTGCCTCGCTCACCCAAAAGTATGGCGACCTTAATAAGGAGAATCTGGCATTGAAGGAGAGCGAAGAGGATGAGCTTAGTGAGGAGGACCAGCAGAGTGAGGAAGAGTACGATCGACGGACGAGTCGAGGAACAACCATCTTGACGACCACCATCGACGAAGGCACCTCGTGGACTGGAAGCATGGACGGAGATTCTGAAAGTCAGGTCACAGGAGATGGGGAAGAAGAAGATCCTTCTGAAATCGTATTATATGACGAAACAAGTGCGGTTGCAGTTGTCTAGTCTTCATTGTTTGGGTGGTTGTATTTGATATTCTTGTAATTATTCGTCGACGGGACAAACGGGAGGGATATGAATTGTATGGGGTATGATGGATATTGGTTGCGTCGGTTTATGACTTTGAATGATTGAATAGCGTTTTAGCGAATTGATTTTTAGTTTCTTTTCTCCTTTGCTATAGCATCCAAAAACAGAACGAACCTGTTGATCATTGATCATACACTTAATTTGCTGTGAGCCGTTGTAGTGTTGGGGTCGTTTAAGGCGTGTGTGTTAATTGGCGTCAGAGACTGGAAGTAATTCTACCTACTTGGACTTTTGTGTAAGCTTTCGCCTTATTTCTCTCCCAATCATATAACTGTACCCACAGAATTTTTATAGATGTGTCTTTCAACATTGTAGGAATTCATTTCATCCCCAAGGGTGTGAGAATTGGTTGGCCATGGTCTCCATGCAATTGTCTGAAGAACTGGGAGGAAAACAAGTAGTAGTGGGCATAAATACCGCATTGATTGGCCTGCAAGTCCACTCCTTCTCTCCCGTTGTGAGTCTTATTGTGTGAGATTCTCAGGGAGGATTGTGGATAGAATGGGAGGGTTCTCCCGTTTTGATCGTTATTGTGCCAGAATTTATGGTACGGAGTACGGAGGTTACGGGAGGTGGAATGGAGGTCCAAACGGAAGAGAAGGGCTTGTGAATACGGTATTGCGATGTATTCGTGGAACACTCTCTCGGGGGAGATGGGAAGAGGATGCAAATTGAAATTTTGTTAGCCCATTTCTAGTACTACGTACCTATCGTGCCCAACAACCTTGGAATTTGGAAATGTTTGGCTTTCGAAGTCGTCTCGTGGTGCAGTCGGCAGGCGCAGGAAAGATAGAGCGGGCCGATCTTTCATCCGAATCACGTGCGGAAGTGGGCTCAATTCGCGCTAGGGCTAGGCGCCCACACAATCAACTTTGGGGAAACTCGCCAACTTTTTCGACAGCAACAATACGACAAATCCGACAACAACGACAGTCGAGATGAAGTGTATGTTTCGCGCCCCATAGTCACAATCGCGCAATTGGACAGCAGTGCTGACATACTCAATTTCAGTCCTCAAGGTCGGCCGCGTTGCCATCATCACCCGGGGCAGATATGCCGGAAAGAAGGTAAATTTCACCTTTTCACGATTGCAAGCCCACGAACATTCGCACACTCGAACAATCGACGACAGCCGTTAGAAATTGAAATGGGGATGGGAAATTGCAAGCCAGAGGAGAATAGCGCTGATGGAGGAACATTTAGGTCGTGATCATCCAACCCCAAGATACCGGAAACAAGTCCCACCCATACCCTCACGCACTTGTCGCTGGTATCGAGCGTTACCCATCGCAAATCACCCGCCGCATGTCAAAGACCCGTCAAGCCAAGCGAAGCAAGGTCAAGCCTTTCATCAAGGTTATCAACTACAACCACTTGATGCCAACAAGATACACACTTGAGCTGGAGGGACTGAAGGGAGTTATTACCGCGGATACTTTCAAGGAGGTTTCTCAGCGTGAGGATGCGAAGAAGACCGTAAAGAAGGCTTTGGAGGAGAGATACACCTCGGGAAAGAACAGATGGTTCTTCACCCCTCTTAGTACGTGTGCCTGTGGTGTGCTGGATTGGATGCCAGGGGTTAAGTGCTAACACTTTGTAGGATTTTGAACGATTCTCTCTTGCGTCTCTGGGTTGGAATGGGGTTTCTTCATGTCATTAGTCGCATAGCGAGCTAAGAAAAGGCTGCATTTCACCACTTGCGGTATCTCGATGTCTGATACATTATGGCTTGGCGTCACGAACATGAACCTTTTCTAAAATGAAACCATGAGATTCCATCAAACAATTGTGCAAAAAACTGCTTTGGGAGGAAGGTGCTAGGAGTCGGTTTCATATGTGGGAAATGTCGAACTTGTACCAAACCCAGGCTCAAGACGAAGAATATCGAGCTTTTTCGCACAATACTCCCTTTCGCATGAATTTCTTTGGTCTTCCACGATTTTTGTGCTCTCGAGTCAACCAATGTAGTTCGCCTAGCCTTTCGAATCCTCGATGTCGAAACTTGTACCGCTGTTCTTGTGCTCAGAGCAATTGACTGAACGAATTAGAGGATGACCTTGTGATTTATTCGAGTTGGTCGATCGAACCTGGAACAGTGACAGCCTTAAGAATCCCGTTTCTTTAACTTAGATTGGGACACCCACTCGCAATGACAGGCATATTGTTACTAACTTTGACAGCCACCCATGTAGCGCTTCATAAGATTTGAAGTCATGGGGTAACCTGTGTTAAACTCTTCGGATCGATGTATACGATTGCCTACAGCGTATAGCAAAATTTCAACGCTCGTGATGTTAGGTCTAAAGTTATGCTCGATCGTCCGAACCGTATAATATTGGCTAGATGGTCTAAGCCATGAAGCTTTCGAATAGCCTAAAGAATGAAACTTCAAGTCAAGGTCACACTCATGAATGCAAAACACAACAAATACGGTGGCTGCATGTCCGATGTTTCACCCCAATGCTGGTACGTACCATTGACCTCTTATGGTTGGTACCTTGGTGAACTCTGAATCCCACGTCTGCCATTGTTTAATTTGTTTTATCCCTTGAAATTTCATGGTTTTTATGTCTCCTGGGCTCTTTTTATTTATTTATTTACTCTATTTAACGTCAGACGGAGACCAGATTTTTCACTGGTTCCTAAAAGTCCCAAATTGGGCACATGACGCCAGGGGAGC
>QYAP01000377.1:0-52415 GCA_003988905.1 Hymenotorrendiella dingleyae
GACATCTGCCCTATAAGGGACTTTTTAGGGGCGGACTTAGGTCCACCACCCCGCTTGTCGTTAAACAATAATAATAATAATAATAATAATAATAATAATAATAATAATGTTCGTACGACTAAACAAATCATGCTCAAGCTTCAAATTCTCTATTTTGCCCGAACTTTCCGGTGCTTTTGCGAGCGATGAATGTGTTCCAAATGCGGGGCGGGGTGCGATTCGCAATTTCTACGAACGACTGGCCTGTGATTTCAGATGGCAAAGAATCGCTGATGTGTTGCATAATTACATTTGATCCTTTGGCAACATAGCCGCCTTCCAAGTTGCTGGATATGCTTTAAGGTAAAGGTAGGGCTGCGATAGCATGGATATAACTCCTTCATAGATTACCGATGACCTTGTCCTTGTCGCTTGTTTTGGCATACTTTGCGGTCAGCGGCGGCAGCCAAACATAGCCACAGGGGTTTGAGAAAATATCCCGCCCCCTTCCAACCTTCAATCTCACGCTCCTTGCCGTCGATCTCGAAGTCCGATTTTCCCGGATTAAAGATGCGCGTATCACTGCAACTGATCCCAGAGATTAAGTCGAAATCGGATGAACATGTTCAGAAAGCCCAATCGTTTCACGCCAGACATCCATGGATATTTTCCTGCTTATGGATTGATCCAACAAAACTACAGTTGCTCGCTTTTATTTGGAGGACTTTGGAATCCTCCATTTCCAAAGCTTCAATTGTCATCACAGTCAGCCACCACAAGAATCAGTTGTCTATCTGCGGAATTTTCTTTCTTGAAACATTGGATTGAGGATGCAATAAAGCTCGTATGATCGTAAGCCTCGCAAGAAGGATGAGACGATTTACCGTCCCGCATGGCTTGGTTCGATTTTTCGAGGTGGCCGTAGGTAGTTTATCGTTGTGGATATTCTATTCGTCCAATTGGGGAAGACATATTAATGTGTTCAACATTATAAAACCATCCCATAGACCTCGAGGAATAGTCTTCTATCATCCTCAAAGTCACATTCAATTCTCTTCGATTCTTCCCAATCTTCCGTCTTTTCCTCGTCAATCTTTTACCTGCAATTCTTCACTACTTTCTTTAAATCAAGATGAAATTCTTCACCGGCCTCTTGCTCACGTCTGTGGCTCTTGCACCGCAAGTTGTACTCGGAGCCATTATAACATACGATTGTGCAAACATCCCCGATATCTGCATGAACTTCTGTTGGGCAGTCTACTGTCAAGGCCTCATGACACCTCTTCATGGCGGAGCCAACGTGGACCCAACTGCCAACAGAAAAGCTATTGGTACCAACACAAACGCCAAAGCTAATAACGAAGGCTGGGCATTCAACGTCAATGCACCGCTTGGTACACCTGCTAGATTAGCTACCTCTCCTGATGAATATCCACTTGCCTCTTCTAATGAGGGCGGAGTAGCTGCGATCCAAAACTCTGGTATCGGACCCTCCCTCCGAATGGCGACATTTGGAACTGGCCCAAACGGGCAAAGTGGCGAGCAAAATGGTGAGTCTTCTTAGGTCCAAGATCACGATTATATCACTCGATATCTAACAAATTGGCAGTCCAAGGAGGTGCTGTTTCGGGAATTGGTAGTGCCTCGTCCACCACTGAGTTTGATTTTGTCCTTAACAATGTCAATCAACTGTATGTTCCCCCATTTCCCTCACGAAATTTTTGGCTGCTCATGCTATTCTCTAGGCCTGTTGACTGGTGCAACCCAATCATCGGCTCGACTAGCCAATGTATAAATGATGGACACCAATTTACTCTTCAAAAGAATGCGGCAGGGCAATGGGATGCAACATTGCCCTATGTACTAGCACCAAAAGGACGGAAAATGCGCAGGGATGAAGACAAGGAGGTTGCTGTTGCATTCGAGGCATAGAAGGCGTTCCTCATGGACATTTTAGCAAGTTTCTTTGTTGGCAAATCTAGTTTGAATCAGTGAGAATTAAGGGCCATGGATGGAGTTCAGAATGCTTGATAAATTCGTGTAAATAGTTTATTGGTTCCGTCAAATTGAAATTGAAATTTTGATGCTTACTTCAATCAATTTTAGTATTAAATCAATCATTTTTTGTACAGTATTTCCCTACAGCGCATACATGTCGGCGTCTTAAATTCACGGTGCCACATCCTTCTGATGCCTTTGTTACAAGGAAATTTCGCTATCTCACAAATAGAGACTATCTTTTGAATACCTAGCAAGACTTCTAGAAAATTGGATCAAATTTACCGAAATACAGGAACGAACTTTTTCCATGGTTAAACTATTACCGTAGGATGAAACATTGTTTTCTCTTCTAAGCTTAAAAGCATAAAGTGTGCTCGTGCTAAATCGGACCCGAATTTTTCCTGCAGCCCCTTATAATTTAGCGAGAACGCTGCGGAGGAGCACACGGCCTGTGCGTCTTCTGCCCCCGCTTCAGCGTTACACAAACAAAGGCTCATCATGGCTGTGAATCTCTGCCTGGAATCCTACGGCGCCGGCATGTGAGATATATTGCAGCATCTGACGCGTCAAATTACCAGGATCGTCTTCCTAGATCCAAAGCATAATAATGCTAACTCAGGATTGCCGCAGTGACGTCACACGTGACCTGCAACCAGTATAAGTACCTAGGTAAGATAGCAGTTGAGCAGTTCCATACAAACCGTATCCTTTCACAGGCATCTCAAGTCAATCAAGAATCAATCAAACGAAATCATGGCACCTACAACGCGCAGTCAAGTCGCCCTCCTGTACCCTGTATTTTGCAGTGTCGAAATTGATTCCAAAGTTAGCCAGTCTTCGCACTTTCGTTTGATCCTCCCGCTGACAAAAATTCAGATCTTGAATGATATTCTCAGCCAAGCGTCTGAGTCTTATACTGGAAATAATGGACTATGCTTGATTACAACTTCTACTATTGAGGAATTTACTACGCCTTCGCATCCACCCATTGATTCCTTCGAACCTCCCTTCAAGCTATCCGCAGTTGGCGGTGAATTGAGCCAAATGGATATCAACAAAACCTTCGGCGGCGTCATCAAAGACCATGAGCATTTGAGTAGCGAAGGCTTCGTTGTGCTTGATCAGATAACGTCTGAGTCTGGCGCTTCGTGCATCATAAGCTACGCTGATGATTCTCAAGCGGGCGGTTATATTAACGCTCGCTGCGATTTTCCTAGCATTCTATCTACTTTAGACGCTATGCATTCAGGGGAGAGATCTGCGATAAACTTCCGCAACGATGCTGCCATTAGCGGATGTGTTATAAAATCCCAACACCAAACGGAGAAGTCTTCTTCGCCAATCAAAATCACGGATTTCCCGCAACACAAAGATTGGAACGAGCGATCTCAAATTCAATTTGGCACTGATTTACCCTACCATGCCGTCTTCTGTACAGCCGATATACCACTTGAGGTAAGTTCATTTCAAAATGCTTCCTAGAACGTATTATTTATAATATCCAGGTCCTCAATGATTTCCTCGATCAAGCCTATATTGGTCCATGGGGCCCAGATGACCAACCACCACCCCGCATGTGGATTGTAGATTCACTCACAAAAGATCCTTCTTCGCCTTCCGTTCCTCCACTCACTGCCTTGCCCGAGCTTCCGAAGGAACTTCATCATGCGACCGCAGAGCAATTGGATGCTATCGTACGCAACATTTTCCCGGGCAAACCTCCTGGTGCCAAGTATCCCAAATTGAACTGGAACTACTTCATCGTTCTAGACGAAATAGCACTCAAGGATAAGACTCCACTATTAGCTTGCAACACGCTTGATGATATGGGATACACACATGGCCTCGCATTGGTTAGGTCTACCTTCGAAGAGGCGATGCGGACGTTGGTAGCCTGCCAGAATACCAGCTTGAGCTTTGATTCGTTGCAGCAGCAAATGGGTCTCTATGGGAGACCAGTCTAGTGACAATCTTCGAGCGGCTCAGTCCCTCTTTGGCGAAAGTTGAGACTTGACTTGCAAGTTGTGACGAATGGTTTTGGTGCCAGCTACCTAGGTATGGCAAGGAAAAAGTGGAAGAATGGCCCAGTACATGACATTTGCGACCAGAAAGGGCCTTCAAGTCTTATTGTCACTTTGTATCAAATCCTTCAATACATCTTATGACATTAACCTCACCTGACTTTCTAACAACCTTCCTCATTCTCTGTCTGGTAGTCACTGCCGCCCTCTGAGCCCCGTCACAATGGGCAGCAAAAAACAAAGCCAGATTTCAGAGAGCACAAGGAAACCTCCAACTCTAGAAATTATTTTCATCAACTAGTCTTGAGTCAACTATATAGTCTAAGTGACTTGACTCTTTTGAATATAAATTGAAGACGGACCTAATGAAGAAAAGAGAAAAATCTCCCTTCCATAACTTTCCTCTTACAGCTCGACTGAACAATATTACATCAACCAAAGGTGTATATATGGTTCAACTACTAATCTCGTTCCGATTAGCTAATAACTGTCCCTTTGCATGCAATTTATGATACATTTTCTATCAAGTGAAACATTCGGAAATAAAGGAGAAGCAATCGGCGAAGCGAAAACCATCTTAGGCTCAATTTCCAAGTATTTCACAGAAGAATATGGGGTATCAGCTACTTTCCAAATGATTCTGCAGTTTCCCGTTTGTGTTCGCCCGGATTTGATTAATTTGAAAGCCTTTAAGCGTTCCGAGACCAAAAAGTCCAAGGATAATACAGCTTTTCCCTATTAATAGAGCCTACTCATTGATGATTGACTTGAGCCAATAAAAGCTAGCAGCCTGAATTCAATCATCCAGACATATTTCTAGTGAAGAAGATAATAATCTCAATTTTTGACAGCTATTTCCTTCCAATCGTTTTGGGAAAGTAGCTTCAGTCACGTGCACCAAAATCGTCCGGTCGGGCTCGACAGGGATCGACTCCGTTCCTGGCTGACCACTTGCACTGCCCGCCAACGCGAGCTCTTGATCCTATTCTCGCGACCAAAAGTTCCTGGAACTTCGCACAATGTGCAAAGGGTCATGAACTCCCGATCATCCTCCTTCCATGTGCCTACGCCTGGCCTCTTTCGTCGCCCCTCGGTGAGCTCGCGAATCTCGTTCGCCATCTCCAATGCCGAACAGGGCGAGGCTACCTCAGCGCCTACACACGCGGAGGCTGAAATAGACAAGGAGATTGATGAAATTAAACGTTATGAGGTACGCGACCAGCTGGAGAACTTTTTGGCAAGCTTTGAATGTCTGCTAATGGAGACCAGGACTTTACGACTATAGGTAAACTCCACAGCACGAGCAAAAAGTACGGAATTGACAATTGCGACTAGATTGGGTGCAAGACGCCGCGAAAGAACAAGTACGAAGGAAGATCCGACGGAGAGAAACGGCTGGATTTTTCGAGCGAGGGGGGCACGCAGGATGGAGATACAGAGTATGGGAATCTTATGAGGCGGCGCAAGGTTGGATTGTGGTTACTCTTATTGGTATGGCTGGAATCGATTTCCCGGGTCGCGATGGGGCTCTAATGAGGTATAGGTGCGGCGATTGGTGTTAACGCGGCGTTTTTGAACATCATCACGGAATGGCTTTCGGATATAAAGCTGGGTCACTGTGAGACGGCCTTTTATTTGAACGAGAACTTCTGCTGCTGGGGAGAGGAGAATGGTATGTTTACATCCAATGGATTTACTAGTCAACAACAATACTGATGGATTTAGGTTGCGACAATTGGCATAGGTGGAGCTCCCTAGCTCCTATCAACTACTTTTTATATATCGTCTTTGCCGTGAGTTGAAGCTTCTAGTCAATCCTTCGACCACAGACTGACACATGGGCAGACAATATTTGCGCTCACATCAGCTAGCCTGGTGAAACTGTTCGCGCCCTACGCTGCTGGATCTGGGATTTCAGAAATAAAATGTATCATAGCAGGGTTTGTGATGAAAGGATTCCTCGGGTTCTGGACTTTGGCCATCAAGTCTGTGGCCTTACCCCTCGCGATCGCGTCAGGATTGTCAGTTGGAAAAGAAGGACCATCGGTACATTATGCTGTGTGTACCGGCAACGTTATTTCAAGACTCTTCGACAAGTACAAAAGGAATGCGGCGAAAACTCGGGAAATTTTAAGTGCTTGTGCTGCAGCAGGTGTAGCAGTTGCTTTTGGTAGTCCTATTGGAGGAGTATTATTCTCGCTCGAAGAGATGTCATCTTACTTTCCGTTGAAAACTATGTGGAGAAGCTACTTCTGCGCTTTGGTTGCGACAGCGGTGCTTTCGATGATGAACCCCTTTCGAACGGGCCAACTAGTCATGTTCCAAGTTCGCTATGATCGGTCGTGGCACTTTTTCGAAGTGGTTTTCTATATAATCATTGGTATATTTGGAGGACTTTACGGCGCTTTTGTTATCAAATGGAATTTGAGGGCCCAGGCATTCCGAAAGAAGTACTTGACGAAATACGCTTTACTCGAAGCGACACTGCTGGCAACGGGAACAGCCATCATTTGCTACCCGAACATGTTCTTGAGAATAGACATGACGGAGAGCATGGAAATTCTGTTTTTAGAATGCGAAGGGGCAGAAGATTACAATGGAATTTGCGAAAAGCAAAATCGATGGCGGATGGTAATATCTCTTACCATTGCCACGATCTTGCGGACATTCCTTGTTATCATCTCATATGGCTGCAAAGTGCCAGCAGGCATTTTCGTCCCCTCCATGGCGATTGGAGCGTCTTTCGGCCGAACTATCGGAATCCTAGTTCAAGCACTTCATGAGGCATATCCAACATCCGTCTTTTTCTCAGCTTGCCAACCAGACGTACCTTGTATCACACCAGGGACTTACGCTTTCTTGGGAGCCGCGGCAGCCCTAAGTGGTATCATGCATATCACTGTAACAGTCGTGGTCATCATGTTCGAGCTTACTGGGGCTCTGACCTATATCCTACCAACTATGATTGTAGTCGGTGTGACTAAGGCGGTCAGCGAGCTGTTTGGCAAAGGAGGAATTGCAGATCGTATGATCTGGTTCAACGGTTTTCCTTTTCTTGACAACAAGGAAGAGCATACTTTTGGCGTGCCGGTATCCCAAGTCATGACTGGTGATGTCATGGCCTTGCCAACAACTGGCCTCAACATGAAGGACGTTGAACAAATATTAAAGGAGGACAAATATCAAGGCTTTCCAATTGTGGAGGATCGTGCTTCTAAAATCCTCGTGGGATATATCGGACAGACTGAACTTCGATACGCTATCGATCGAGTCAAGAAAGACCGAAGCATCAACTCAACCGCGAAATGCTACTTTGCACCCTCGGCATCACTTAATCCTACGACACCTACAACTCCTGGCGTCCCAACAACATTCGAAGGAATGTCATCATCGGCGGTCGATTTCAGTCGATTTATTGATTCTACACCAGTGACAGTACACCCACGCCTTCCTCTTGAAACTGTTATGGAGCTTTTTCGCAAAATCGGCCCTCGTGTAATTCTTGTCGAGCATCACGGCAAGCTGGCTGGACTTGTAACAGTTAAAGACTGCTTGAAGTATCAATTTCAAGCGGAAGCCAACGAGAATCCACGTGATGACCGGCATGTCGTTGAAAGCCAAGAAAGGCTGTGGGGTATTATGAAGCGAGGCGCCGGATGGTTCAGCGACAAGGTCAATCATGTCAGCCGGGGTAGAATTAGAATTGGCAGCAGTGAAGAGCTGACACGAAATTCACCGAGGCCGAATGGAGGAATGGGCCCTACGAGCTATGTTTATGATGGAACAGAGGAGGGCGAGGACGATGGCGTCGAATTAGAGGATCGGTAGGATGCGTTTTGCATAAATTCGTTCCAATAGATCATTGCCCGCGCGACTCGAAAAATCATGAAGATCAAAGATCAAATCCTGAACATTTATGGCAAGCGAGGGATATATGTGTCCTTCATCCGTGGCTCTGGGAGAGTACCGCATTAACTCACCAAATTCGCCTAATTGACCGTGCGAACACCCCCTATAGGATTGATTAATCGGATAGTGTTTCGTTTGGAGGCGGATTACACGAGATACACATTGATTAATGGCCCGCAGAATTCGGCTATATCGTAGAGACGCGTCTATCGTAGACGGTGCATACATATCATGGAAGCAAAGGGGTGTTATTCAGAATTGATATCTGTACTGTGGCGGGAGGGATTGTCGTGATCCCCCGCGATCTCCCGCGATCTCGGGTCAATTAAGGTTTATCTCAGACGTACAAACTCGATCTAGTCATGCGGCTCATGCCATTGTTAAACAAGACTCTAGTTTGATATCCAAGAAGAACTTGAACTTGGCTCTTGGGTGAGAAGCTTGGGGCGGTGTGTTCGCTGAAGTCAGAAGTGGACACTGGATAGTTTGTTCGTCTGAGGATTTATGGTGATTTGGGATGAACGTGTTACAACAAATATTTAGGGTTAGGGTTAATTTCAATTTCAATGACACCTGGATGTTTCTTCACAGTTGTATAGATAATCATTGAATTCGTTTCATCCTTTTCAAGAGCCTCAACCCAAATATCTCAAATCAACGCGCATCGGAGATTACATAATACGCTCTACTTCCGGCTTTTTCGGGACGTTGCATATGAAGCGCACACGACCGGCAAAAGCAAGCGCGAGCAAACACTAGGAAACAATTCCTTCAATAATCTCGCATCATTTATCCGACATCATCCTAGTGCTATCCGACCATTCATAAACCCCTGAATCACAATCCTCGCTTCTTGGTCGTTCCTCATCCAGTCCGTCCCCAGTGTCTCAAACAGCCTCTGCGGTGCCACCGTGCCTGCATTGAGCAGCGTACAACGCTGCAATAGGGACTTGGTGGTTGCCTCTCAGCACGTCATCTCCAACTTGACACGCTGACCGGAGTTCTTCATTGCACTTTAGGCTCAGAAGGGATAGGCTATCAAATTGCACGTAAATTTAGGCAAAGAGCCGCAGCACCAGTAGCCAAGGATCCACGAGCCGAACATATAGTCCAAGGATGAAGGATAAGGGTAGATCCCGAGCCAACATGTGGCAGGTCATTTTAACCATCTTAGCGTTCTTGGTTTTTATTTTTTATTACTTCGCCTTCCCCCTCTCTCCATTTTCTAGTAGCAGCAACACATTCTTTACATTCAGCGTCGATTCGACCATGCGTCTCAACTCACTAAAAGCCCTCCCCGTGGGAGCAACCGCTATTCTAGCGACTAATATCTATACGGCTGGATACTCTGGGAACATCTCGAGTTTTAGCCTGGTGGAAGAGGCTGGTGTTTATTCGCTTGTTCCGCTGGGTGTCACCAATGCTTCTGCTCCGTCGCCCAATTGGATTGAGAAAGATCCAAGTACTGGCATAATATACATCACGGATGAAGGGGGGAGCGTGTCGTCGTATAAAGCTAAGGATGGGAGTGCTCTCGAGTTCATTGGACGACATACGTCAATTGCTGGACCTGTTGCTTCAATCATTTACAACGGAGGAAAGGCCATCGCTTTAGCTCATTAGTAGGTCTAAACTACGCTCAAATTGTGGATTATGAGGCTGACAGTACTTGTAGTGAAGGTTCTGCTGTCTCAAGTTGGGAAATTAAAGAAGGAGGTGGTCTCCAGAATATTGGGGATTTCAACTTTTCCATGTCGGCGCCTGGTCCCAATGCTGCTCGTCAGGATGCACCACATCCGCATGAAGTGATTCTTGACCCAACGGACAAGTACAGTTCGTATCCCCCGTTCAGTATTACTTCTATATGCCGACATTTTCCTTTGTCCCTGACCAGATACCTCCAATTGCACTTCTCTTGTGACTTCAGAATATCACATCACTCCTCAATCGCAAAAGCTAACACATCATTCAGTCGTTGCTCCAGATCTTGGTGCTGATCTCATCCGTGTCTTCGGCATTGATTCCAATTCTTCGCAACTCACAGAATTGACTCCCTTCCCCGTCACCCCCGGTTCTGGTCCTCGTCACGGGAAATTTTACGTACCCCATCTCACCACCGAAGATGAGAGCACCTACCTCTTCCTCGTCTCCGAATTAGGGAACACCGTAGCTAGCTATAAAGTCGACTACCTAACAGACGGACTTAACTTTACTTTGGTAGAAAGCAGAGGTATCTATGGCAATATTACTACTCCAGCAACTGCTGCAGCTGGCGAATGCATTTTAAGTGTAAGTTTCCCAAACTCCCCCCTCTCTTCCTCTCTTCTTCTAACTCAATTTACAGCCCGACAATAACTTCCTCCTCACCTCCTCCCGCCTAGCACCCATCCTCACGGTCGCCAACCCCGACCCCAACAACAGCACCGCCTTCCCCTCAGACACACTTCAAAGCTGGTCCATCGATCCATTCACTGGCAAACTCAAATTCATCCAGCTCGCTCCATCTGGCGGTTTAACACCTCGGCAATTCGCTCTCAACAAGAAAGGAGATCTCGCCGTCGTTGTGTCACAGGACAGCGGTCGTGTAGTGGTCATGAAGAGAGATGTGACGAGTGGAGAATTCGGTGCTATTGTTGCTAGCGTTGAGGGTGAAGCACAAGTTGCGGCGGCTGTCTTTGATGAATTTTCATGAGTTATGATATCAGTTCCCAGAGCGAGTTGACTCGCGCTGTTTTGTATTCGGGGTCATTGGTTTACATGATTGAGCGTAACCTTTTTTGGAGATCTAGAAAGATCTTAGGGCTCGTCGAGACAAGGATACATAAAAAGTTAGCGAATAACATGCTGTAGATAGGAAGTATGAATGAATGAACTGTACAGTGTACATACCATAATTATCCTCGAAGCAGTACAGAATTGGGTACCTAGAAGCATTTTACCGTGATATTGATACAAGCCATGTTGTTAGATTAATTGGCGAGTTCTATGGTCATCTACCACGAATTGCAACTTATGGTCCACCGCTGTGACTTCTCAACTTATCTCCAGTCCAACTTTTAGACAATGAGCTACGTGCAAGTCCATTGTACCAATTTACGGGACACGACATACTTAAATTACCTTCCTCTCATAGTTGCCACTGCTCGCACCCATTCACCACCTACAACCCAAAGAACCACTCTTCTCAACTGCAAGGCCTGGCGCACAGACCATTCCCGAAATTTTTACATGCCATCTGAAGTAGCATTTTCAATGAGAAAAAGAGGATGTATTTATGCGATATGCAACAAATCTTTGGCCGGCGATGTCAGATGAGAGCCTAATCCGGCAACCACCTGAAAGGTGTCGCGCAGACTATCCCCGAAATTTCTACATGTCATCTGAAGTAGCATTTTAAACGGGAAAATGAGGATGTATTTTGTGCGATATGCAACAAAAGTTTGGCTATTGATATCAGATGAGAATCTAATCCGGCAACCATCTAAAGTAGCATGTTAAATGAGAAATGGACGGTATTTTTGTGCGATATGCAACAAAGGTTTGCCTGGCAATATGAGATGAGAACCCAATCCGGTAGCCACCTGAAGTAGCATTTTAAATGAGAAATAAACGATGAATTTGTGCGATATGCAACAAAATTTTGGCTGGCGATATCAGATGAGAACCCAATCCGGCAGCCACCTCAACTCCTGTAGTAGGTGATGTGATGGTATGGAAATCTTGCTGCGGTTTGGGTGAGCGTGGTGGACATGGTAGCTGACTCTGGTTTGCGATGCGGAAGGGAGAAGTAAATAACAAAGTAGCGTGTTGCAGATTTGACCAGAAAGCACAAACATGAGCAAAAGTAAGAACGTGGACAGATTATCAATGATGCATAAAGTACCCACAGTACTACCAATATGTTCACCCCCAAACCCATCTCCCCCATCCAACCAGCCACCCCCATCTCCAATGAACACCTGAGAATACATCGCAGAGGCCCAAACTCAGCCTGCTATAGAAATAACAGAACAAAGGAAATGGGTTACAGGATGAGCCTGGGTCCTCGGGTGCCATCCTCTCATGCTCAGTGGGTGATGGGGTTTTTAAGGGCGAGGGTTGCGGCGATGGGGCTGTGAGAAGGCTGTCGGGATGGCGGGAGGAGGTGGATATGGATGATGGTCGCTTTTCACGGGGAACTGATCATGAGGTGGATGATTCTGTGTTTGGGTTCCTTGGAGGTGAGTGCGTGCCGAAGTATATGCATCACTTCGAAGATCGGATGGAGAGACTCTCTGAATCGCAGCAGAATTCTCAGCGCTTTGCTTGCATTGCATGCCTCATCTATGCCTCTGCTCTCTGTGTTGATTCAAGCGCTTCTCATTCTGTCTCTCGCCCGCACACTCATTTATTGGCTTTTCTCCTCCGCATTATGGCACGCACTGGTGACCAGAAACCTTCTCCAACATCTCTCTCTTTTACGAATCCAAAAGCACAAAAATCGTCAGCTCCAAAAGAAATAATCGTGGCCCATGGCTCATGGCTTCATTGATGTGTGGAGTCGTGATGCTTGAAGGTGAAGTGGTCGCTACTTTCGGTTGCCATCCACCCGGTGATCTGATGTCTCCCGCCAAAAGTTTTGTTGCACATCGCATAAAAATGTATTTTGCTTCTCGCTTAAAATGCAACTGCTCATGTTGCGGGAGTGGTCCGTGCGTTGATCTTGCAGAATTCGAAGAGTCAATAGTTATGCTCTATGTTTAGAAGAGTAGACTCCTTCGGGGGATAGATTATTAGGCGCTGAAAAGTGCTTTGCGAACCTTTTCGCTTCTCAATGCTAACATTTTTATGTATTTTTTGGGCGGTTTGGCATGTTCTTTTTGGAGGTGAGGGAGTGATCTTTTTGCGATTTGGGTGGGGCGTTTGGTTGAGCGAGAGAAGGAAATGTCTGTCGCAGCAACGACTTTTTGGAGGAGGCAAGCTTGAGTTGGTGGGCCGAGAGGTTGGAAGCCGATTCTTGGATAGGTGAATACTTTCGGCTCGATGTGGTGCCTCCTCTCTGATGGTAGTTAGAATAAATCGATTTTCTAGGGGGGTAAGAATTTGATACTTCACTTGACAACTGGAAACGCGTTTTATACACAGCGACTCATGTGTTGGATTGTGGAAATGCGGAATTAAGATGACCATATCATGACCGACATCTGTGACTTTCTCACCCTTTCAGCAACCCGTGAGCATCTTACCGTGTATCCACGGCCCGTTCCAGGTTAGCTGTTTCTTTCTATGGTGTGTTTCTCGGGTTGAGAAAAGCACCCTGAAATTGAGTCTGGATGTGGGAAATGTGATAGATAGTAGTAAGAGCGTACCTCAAAGCGATTTAGCCTCCTAAACCTTTTATGATACGTACTTGAAACAGTCCGTTTCTTCTCGCAATCTTTGATCTTTCTGATTGAATGGAGTTATTCTATCACATTCAAACATGTTCCAAACATCCTCTGGACCCATTTGCTGTGAGGTGCGCTCTTACAAGATTTTAGCACCGGCGTCTCACTGGTAGCCATATGCATATGGGTTTGTGTATAGTTGGATGCCTTCCATCGTCAAGAATTCATACGTCGACATCTAGCCCATCGAGTCTAGCATTTTACAATCCATATTGGTACAGACTATCAGAACATTGAACGTACCCCGAAAATGCTCCCACGACTCCTATCATACAGCTTCTCAGCTATACCTAGCCCCGATTTTGGCCAAAATATTCTTCTAGGTCATCGAGCCCGCAACATATCCTCTATACCTGGGTAGTCTTGGGCTTCTTCGTCCCGTATTTCGACCGACTCGTAACTCTGTTTCCCACACCACCCAAATCCATTGCGCCTCTCACCAAATGATATCTCACACCGGGACAATCCTGCGATCTTCCACTATACACCAATCACGTCAGAATCGTTCAATCCTTTCCAACTCAGCCCTCCCGGATTTGCGCCCACTTACCCGCGAACCAACACCACCGAATGCTGCTGCACATTGTGTCCTTCTCCCGGAATATAAGCCGTAATGACACGCCCTGTGCTCAATCGTACTCTTGCGGTTTTCCGTTGTCCAGAATTGGGTTTCTTGGGTTGCGTGATGCCGACTTTTAGACAGACGCCTTTGAGGGCTGGGGCTTGTACATCGTGGAGGGCGGGGGAGACTGCTTTACGCGCTCGTTGTTGGACTCTACATCCCTAGACAAAGAATTAGAAAGCGATCTTGATATTGCCACACGATGGAGAGAAGTTAGAGATTGCATACCTTTACGACTTGGTTGTATGTTGATAACGGCGTGGGCGTTGCAGAGAAATTTCTTCGTAGGGGTTGCGCGATTGACACTGTTTGTTTGGTAGATGCTGCGAATGGCATCCGCACTGCCGGCATCAAGAATCTGGGGAGGACTGAGGTCGCCATGTCGTCGATTGGCAATCGCAGCTGCTTGCATTCGTCGTCGTCCCAGCTTCCAGAGGTTGTAGATTTCCAGGAGAGGTTAGCGTGGTTCCCCAATCACACTGGCGATAGCGTGGAAGAGGCGACGATGGCACGTGAGGGGTGGCTGGTGGGTGGTGGCTGTGCGAGCTCGCTTAGAAACCCAGATTGGGAATCAGGAAGTGGTTTTGAGGAAAATTTGAACAAAAAGTGCGATGTGCAACAAAACTGCGCCGCATTAGGGATAGCGTTGGTGGCACGTGAGGTGTGGCTGGGGTGGGTGGCTGCATGGATTAAGCGAGGGCAAAAACGATTGTTTTGTGCGATGTGCAACAAAACTGCGCCGCACATCACGTGTCTGACAGTTTTATCCGGCTGAGTCGCGCTCTTCAAGCGGGTTCGCGTCCAACATTTCCTTCGCAACATTCGGGACTTGCTATCCATATGTTCTGTTTATGACAATCCAGGGATTTCTCTCGCATCCTGCTGCATCGTCTATTAATAATCTACTTTGCATATTTCCTGACTTTTTCGCTCGTTCACATGAAAGCTTTGCGTTTGTTTTCCGCCCGTCGGTCCATGTGGATGGCGATCATCCGAATGATTTGCAAGGGGCAATCCAACACAAACTCCCGAAAAGTAACATCGGCCGACGTCGCGAACAGACAGTACAGCAACACTGCATCTCAAAGCCCTCGTTTCTGGCCAACAATATCCCACTTCGCTCCGGAGTTGTCCCCATTGGCGCGGCTCGAAGCGAACCCCTCGCTATAAAGACCTGAATAGCGTCATAAGCGCCAGGCTAAAGTCCCCCCAACCTTGCCAGCAAAAACATTATCCCGTGCAGCTTGCGAGAGGGGAATATTGGGGAATCATGGGGAACTCGGGGAACTCTTTACCGGAGAAAGGCTGGATATTTCTGTCTACTTCCTCGGTATCATTTACTAATTTTAAAACTTGACATAATTTTACCCCGCGTGTGGTACGTTATTGGTACTTCCCCCACTCAATAGCTTGTGCAGCCTTGCATTGTAACTGACAAGCCTCTGTTGGTGATGACTTCATCTCTAGAAAAGTAAGACTGGTATATTATTATTCACTACATGGGATGATGTTCCCCATGCCAGCACTATATTGAACTCGGTAAGCAGCTGATTGTAGCTTGTCCCCGCTATAATGACTTTCCTTGGGCATAAGAGAACTTTCCTCCCTCTTTCATATTTCTCAGTGCTTGTTTGTTTGCTTTACTCTTTTCGTCATGAAGGTTTCTACTATTTTGGCCGGAGCTGCTCTGGCGGCGCAAGCTGCTGGCGCTTCAATTGGAGCCAATTCAATGCATGTTCTACGTGATACCGATGGCCTACAAGACATTGTAAGTTCCCTGGCTTACTGAGCTTCAAATCGGAAATTTTTGGCTGGCGGTCCTTCTCTTCTCACAACTCGACTGAAGCCAAGTGTACTTCTTTTGTCTCCTTTTCAACAACTCCCAGCTGGAGACGAAAACAGAATGGTAGAATGAAAGTGACCGCAGCCTATGGCTACCATCTTTTGAGCTTCACAAGACGTTATACTTACGGAGACTTCAACTTGGCCCTCAATTCTACTCTTCCTTCACAGAACTGTTGTAATTGACTTTTTCAAATATAGGTCACATGGGATGAGCATTCCCTACTAATTTACGGCGAAAGAGTCTACATCTTCGCCGGAGAAGTCCACCCATATCGACTTCCTGTCCCGGATCTCTACATAGACATCTTTGAAAAGATCAAGGCACTCGGTTTCAGCGCCGTCTCATTCTACGTTGATTGGGGTTTATTAGAAGCCAAAGCGGGAGAATACTCAGCCGATGGAATCTTCGCACTAGAGCCTTTCTTCGATGCCGCACAGGCAGCAGGAATTTACCTTATTGCTCGGCCTGGACCATATATCAATGCTGAAACCAATGGAGGCGGTAAGAGCCACATTCAAATTCCGCCAAGAAATAAGTTTGTTGATTTCATTTTTAGGTTTCCCTGGCTGGTTGCAACGTATTTCCGGACAGCTCAGAACCAGAGCGCCGGATTATCTCAATGCGACAGATAATTATATGGCGAATGTTGGTGCCACCATTGCAAAAGCACAGATTACAAATGGAGGACCTATTATCTTGGTTCAGCCGGAAAATGAGTATACTGGTTCTGATGGAGTCGTGACTGGTGGCTTTCCAGATCCGGTCTATTTTGCCTATGTTAAGCAACAGCTCTTAGATGCGGGGGTCGTTGTTCCACTAATCAATAATGATGCGTGTAAGTTCGTCTGTTTACGTACTTGTTTCTGTAACTGACGAGTGACGGTTCTAGACGCCCAAGGACTGTTTGCACCCGGCGAAGTGGTTGACGGTACGACGGAAGGAGATGTCAATATCTATGGACACGATTCATATCCACTCGGTTTCGATTGTGCAAACCCAACGGTGTGGCCAGAAGGCAATCTCGTTACTACGTATCATGCAACTCATGTGCTGCAAAGTCCCAATACACCATATTCCCTTGATGAATTTCAAGGAGGCTCTTTTGACCCTTGGGGTGGCAAAGTAAGTAAGCCTTCAGGATGTTTCCGAAACAGGCTGACATTTCCAGGGATTTGATGCATGTGCTGTCTTGCTCAATCACGAGTTCGAGCGCGTGTTTTACAAGAATAACTTCGCGGCCGGTGCTACGATACTGAACCTTTACATGATATGTTAGTTTTCCCCTAGACACTTGAGAGATCCAAGCTAATATACGCTAGTTGGTGGAACGTATGTAACCATTTATTCTTGCAACTTATATCTGTAGTCTATTTGATAATGGAACTTGTTACTCACTTCTCTTCTAGGAACTGGGGCAATCTCGGCCACGACGGTGGCTACACCAGCTACGATTACGGCTCCAGCATAACCGAAAACCGCGAGGTTACCCGCGAGAAATATAGCGAGCTGAAATTAGAAGCAAACTTCATCAAAGTCAGCCCAGACCTTTACACCGCAACTGTTGGGGAAGCCATTACTGGCGGCTATACAAATTCAAGTGATATCGACACAACACCATTATTCGGGAATGGCACGTCGTCGAATTTCTAGTAAGTTTTAACTTTATCAAACAAGGCTGGTCTAGTAACAATATTAACTCTTTTTTGCAGTGTTGTGAGACATGACGACTATAGCGAGACGACCTCAACCTCATACACGCTGAGTCTGAATACTAGCCAGGGTGTACTCTCCATACCGCAGCTCGGTGGTAGTTTAACCCTAAGCGGAAGAGATTCAAAATGGCATGTCACAGATTATGATCTCGGCGGGACTACACTTCTGTATTCCACAGCTGAGATCTTCACCTGGAAGAAATTCGACAATTCGACAGTGCTATTCATCTATGGCGGACCTGGAGAGCAACATGAGTTAGCTGTTATCACTACCAGTTCGGCTACACAGCTCGAGGGGTCCGGGGTCACTTCCAAGAGTACGAATGCTAGTACCATTCTTAACTGGCAGGTCTCTTCGACTCGACAGGTGGTGCAAATTGGTGATTTGTTTGTGTATATTTTGGACCGGAATAGTGCGTATAACCTGTGGGTTCCGGATTTCGTGAGGACGGATAAATGGGGAGCGTAGTAAGTGTCTTTCAGTGTTCTTGGCAGCTTGCGCCTAATCATTGCATAGTACATCGAGTATCAACAACACCGCCTCTGTAATCGTCCAAGCAGGCTATCTCGTTCGTTCCGTATCTATCGATGGTTCGACCCTCCAGATCTACGGCGATTTGAACGCCACCGTTCCAATTTTTGTCCTTGGCGCTCCCTCAACCGTCACCTCACTTACATTCAACAACGAAACATTAGATATCACCACTGATTCCATAACTGGCGAATGGTCCTCTACCCTAACATACACCGCTCCCGAAATCGACCTCCCAGACCTCTCTACTCTAGAATGGAAATATCTTGATGATCTCCCGGAAATCCAATCGAGTTACGATGATTCCTTATGGACTGTAGCGAACAAGAATTCAACTACCAATCCGACTGCGCTGCAGACGCCGAGTTCGCTGTATGGAGGGGATTATGGGTATACGACTGGTGTACTCATTTTCCGTGGTGCTTTTATTGCGCTGGGGAATGAATCTAGTTTTACGGTTCATACGCAGGGTGGATATGCTTATGGGTCTTCGGTTGTAAGTGGCTGTTTCTTTACTTCACTTCTTATCTCTTTTCAAAACGACATGTTCCATCATCCCCTTTCCATCCTCTTCAACAGCAATAAACTTTCCGCCCCTCTCCCAACAACCCCATAAACAAAAAAAGCTAACCATCACCACCCAGTGGCTAAACTCAACCTACCTCGGCTCCTGGACAGGCGCCGACTACGCGGCCGATTCTATCAACACATATACATTACCAAATCTATCAGCAGGCGGCTCATATGTCATCACCATCGTAATCGACGAAACCGGCCTCGAAGAAAACTGGACCGTAGGCGACGACACCATGAAAGGGCCCCGCGGCATCCTTTCCTACTCACTCTCCGACCGCTCCGCAACAGCCATTACCTGGAAACTGACCGGAAACCTAGGGGGTGAAGATTATATCGATAAAGTGCGCGGGCCGCAAAATGAAGGCGGGCTGTATGCTGAACGTCAAGGCTACACGCAGCCGAGTCCACCGTCTGATAGCTGGACGAGTCTGAGTCCTTTTGTCGGCACCACGAGCGCAGGCGTAGCCTTTTACAGCACATCCTTCACCCTCTCCCTCCCCACCTCCTACGACATCCCCCTAACCTTCAACTTCGGAAACAGCACCTCAGCCGCCTCCAACGCCAGCTATTACCGCGCCCAACTCTGGATCAACGGCTACCAATTCGGAAAATACACCAACAACGTCGGCCCGCAAACCGCCTTCCCCGTGCCCCAGGGAATCCTCAACTACTACGGCGAAAACTGGCTTGCGGTTGAGGTGTTTGCGCAGCAGAGTGGTGGTGCTGCGTTGACGAATTTCACCTTAGAGGCTGGGACGCCGGTTTGGACGAGTTTGAAAGCCCCGGATTTGGCGCCTGCGCCGGTGTATACGGTGAGGGCGGGGGCGTATTAGGTGTTGGGGAGGGGACGGAGAAGGAGTGATATGTGGTGGATTTATGGTGGGAAGCTGCGGGTTAACAACGGCGGTTTATGAAAGCTGCTAGTGATAATTTGATTGCATTCCATCCACCGTCGTGTTTTGGATTTCTCTCGCTTAGCACTCATATGCCCCCTTTTCGAAGAGAACAAGTATCCTCTTCCCGTCAAACCTATGCTTGCCCTTTCAGAAGTTTATTTTCTACAGAGGGGACTAGTCAAGGTGTGAGAGTTACGAAGAGGGAAAGATGGCAATTCCCTTGATGCTTACTCGAAATGATCTGCTAAAATGCAGTGCATTGGGGATAACACAACTTACCGGTACCACAACTGAGACGTGTTAAAAATGCCAGAAAACGGAGGTGCGGTTCGGGTATTATTCTTTGCTATTGTACAGACTGGTAAATGTAAATGCCAACTCGACTCAAGAAAGGCGTAGCAGAGTAGCTATGAGAGCGGCAACCACGGCGCCTGTGGCAGCGCCTTCTAATGCAATAATCGTTACATCTTGTTTCCGCACTTCTATCTTTCGTTTGCTGAATAAATCCTCGGCGGCGAGTTTCCATGTTTCTGGATTTCTAATATCGAGTGCAGGTGTTGGTTTGCGTACCTCAGCTACACTGGCAATGGTTTCTGCCCCCTCTCCTGCAATGGCCGCTACCGCCGCATCAACCGCAGGCTCTGTTTTGGGAGTGCCGCTTTCTGCCTCCTCTTCTAATTCCTCAATTCCCGATGCGACAATGGAATCTAGTGGCATATTTGCCGCCACAACTTGATTGTTATTTTCAGCAACCGCCAATTTCTCCTTCTCCAAGGCTTCCCTAACCTTTTCTTCAAACCCACGCACTAATCTCGCACGTCTCCAAGGTTCGAATCCAAACTGGAATACCAAGAATATGAAGATATTGACACCCATCAATCCCCAAGTCCCCCACGTACTCATTCTCCTAATCTTGTCACTCCAAATCTGTTCTTCATGGTACCGACTCAAAATACTGGAACTGAGTTTACTGGCTGCATGTTCGGCCTCCCTCTCGGCATCCGCAAGTCTTGTGGCTGATTCCTGCACTGCCTGTTCGTTGGTATGATCCATTCGATATAAGGAAGTAAATCGCTCTAAATCTAGAGGATTCCAAGTATCCTTTCGAGCGAGTAACCCGGTAACTTCTCGCTGGGTTGCTGCTCGGTCTGCGACTGTGGTTTTGTACGTTACTCGTGCTGCGCGTACAGCGTTCTGCGCATCGGATACTCGTTTCTCTAGCTCCGTAATTCGATTCTTTAAGGATTCGATACCGGAATAACCGGTAAGGTCGTTGATGCGCTGAGAGGCTACAAAGATATTGTCTTGAAGGTGGTCCATTAGGTGAGAAAAGCGCTTGGTGGCCGCCATCCGACTCCTCTCCGCGGCGGATGGGAGGTTTCCAGGCTCATCGTCTACTAACGGATCTTTTGATTGTGGCGGAGGGGATTCCGAATTCGTAGGAGCTGGTGATGATTCTGGCGGTGGTGTTGACTTCGGACTATCGGCATATCGCCTCGTCTGAGTTCGAATTTTACATTGTAGGCAAATGGAAGGCCGAAAAGAGGGTTGGCGCGATAATCGAAGGGACCGTGAAGCTGCAGAAGACCCAATTGAATCGGCAAAGAGCCTAGGAATATTGCGAGCCAGAGGTTGCATGGCTGCGCAGAGAAGGCCGAACGTGGCTACACGTTGACTTCCAAGTTCTTTTTCAAAGGTTGGGAGCTCGAGCTCTGACTTCCGATGACCCCAGAAAATATGACGCTGGTTCGGAAGAACCTCGCGCCGGATTTTGGAGGGGTCCCGCTGTCAACCCCACCATTCTTTCTGTCGACTGGCATCTGTCATTCCCTTTTTGCGACAACTTCATGATACATTTGTTGATTTGTACACTTTGTTTTGGAAGTTCGCAGATTAGAGTTAGAGATAGATTTGCTTCTATCTTCGATCCCATTTAATTTCAGGTAAGTCAACCATTTTTCGAGGAAGATAACTGTTGAAGACAGTGGTCATGGAAATAAGAAATAAATCTCTCTTCAATTCAAGCAAAACCATGCCATTCGCAACGCAAAGACTAACTTTCTCTCCATAGCACGTCAAATACTAAAAATCTTCTCACGATGGCTTCTTCGTCGCTCCCCGCCATGAAGACCAATCCCAAATACATCTTCTTCACCGACTTCGATGGCACAATCACTCTTCGCGACTCCAACGATTTCCTTACCGACAACTTGGGCTATGGACAACCCCTCCGAAAGCAAGGAAATGCCGATGTCCTCTATGGTCGCAAGTCATTCAGGGAGTCCTTCCAAGGCATGATGGACAGTGTCAAGACCCCCTACGATAAATGCATCGAGACACTATTGGAGAATATCAAGCTAGACCCTGGCTTCAAGGAGTTCTACACTTGGTGCAGAGAAAACAATGTTCCAGTAGTCGTCTTGAGCAGTGGAATGGAGCCGATTATCAGAGCGCTTTTGGTGCATCTTATTGGCGAGGAGGCTCTTGATATCCAGATTGTTAGCAACCAAGTTGCTCCGAGAGATGGAAAGAGTATCAATGAGGAAGGTGGATGGCAAATTGTCTTTCATGATGAGAGGTATGATTGGTGCTTTTAAATCAAGTTGGGACGAAAGTATGCTAATCTTCGGATAAGTGATTTCGGTCATGACAAATCTCTCGAGATCAGACCTTACAAGGCACTTCCCGAGCGGCCTATCATGTTCTACTCCGGAGATGGAGTATCAGATCTTTCTGCCGCAAAAGAGACGGATCTTCTGTTCGCAAAGAAAGACATGGGTAAGCTTATGAAACTTCAAAATTCCTCCACGGCAATAACTAACCTTTATCCAGACTTGGTCACATATTGCGTCAAGCAAAACGTCCCTTTCACAGAGTTCAAAGATTTCTCCGATATCTTGGCCACTGTCAAGGAGATTGCTAGTGGTAAGACCGATGTCAAGACTGTTGCGGCGGCAGGATATGACGACTACAAGAAGAACCATCCAGTTCTCGAAATGGCATAATGATACAAGTACATAAAACATAGACAGTTGGCATATAGATCTCCTGGAATAGACCGTGTTTTTATAATTCTGCTTTTTGGATCTTTGATCTCCTTGACACGAATAGTAAAGAGAGAGCAAACAGCCCCAGAAAGCTCATAGCTCTGCAATAGTAAGAGCACTTCTGAACCACAATAGGTTAAATTGTTGTCAAAGTATAGCATATAAATTGAGTGGGTTAATGATAAATCCAAAGTTCACTCTTTTACACCATCAATCATAATTATTACATTCCGTTTGGACCACAACAGGATAGGTGCTGAAAGCGATTAAGCCAAAGCACCCAGATAGTGGAGTTTTGAGCACCCAGCCGCCGTATTATGAAATTGGGCGAGAATGCTTCTCCCTGATGAAGCACTTCATATCCCATCTGACTTCCGAGTCCATTTTCACAAAACCCCCTCCCTACCTCCCAATTCTATTCCCACACATAATCAAACATATCATACGCCTCTCCCTCATCCCCTTCCCCTTCCCATTTTCCTACCCTCCACATTCCCCTCCACCATCTCCCACCCCTCAATCCTCATTCAGCGCAGCTTCCTCCAACCCCCTAACCGCCTCCTCCAACTCCCTAACCCTCCCCCCAACCCTCCTCTCCACCTCCTCCCCACTCTCTCCCCCCAAAACAGCCGTATACATCCCCTTCAACCTCTCCAATTCTTCTCTTGCGGCGGCGCGGTCATCCGCTGCATAAATAGTCTTCTTCTCTGTTTCCTCGGATGCGATTTCGAATTCGTCGCGGGCGGTGAAGTATTGTTCGGTGAGCATTTCGACGAGGGTGTCGGCGGGTGTGGAGGGTGTGGTGTATGTTCTTGTTTGTGGGGATGGGGAGAGGGAGGGTAGTTGTGAGGGGAGGGTGTGTTGGGTGAGGAGGGATTTGGAGGGTCTGGTGGTGAAGGTTTGGGTGGTGAGACAGCGTTTGCAGAGGGAGCTAGCTGCTTTCCTCGCGGGGAGTGAGGTGCGTAGTGCGAACATTTTAGTCTTTCTTTTGTTGTCGTCTAAAAGTTACCCAATTCGAGATTCAAGTATTTCGTTTGTACGAGTGCAAAAGTTGTATTCCCCATATTCGAGTAAGAGCTCCGCCTTCGTCATCCCTCCCCTCGGCAAAACCCCGGACTTCAGAGCTTCAAACCCGCGAGACATGGGTAAGAGCTTCAAACACCGTTTCCCCAACACCAGCTTCACAACCCGCAATCTGCCAATTCCCAAGCGATAATGGCAGAAACGAAAGAACCAGAGGTTCCCCGGCATGTACAGATTTATGGACAACTGAAAGATTTTGCGCTGGGTACGCATCCGCTGTCTCGATATGGGCCTCCTCTACTCCTCCTAACCGATGCGCTCTTGACGAGCGCAGTTATTTTCAAAGTTCCTTGTAAGCTCCCCGTCTTTCTCAATCTCTCATCTTATATCTCTAGCTAATACACTATTTTTTGCAGATACAGAAATCGATTGGAAAGCCTACATGGAACAAATGCAACAATACGTCGACGGCGAACGCGACTATGTGAAATTCATGGGCGGAACGGGGCCTCTGGTCTACCCAGCGGCGCATGTGTATATTTATTGGATATTGTATCATGTTACGAATAAAGGGAAGGATATATTGCTTGCGCAGAGGATTTTTGGGGTTTTGTATTTGGCTACGATTGCGACGGTTATGGCTTGTTATAGGAGGGCGAAGGTAATCATCTCCCATGCAGGACAGAATGATCTGCTAATATTTTTGTTACTTTTAGGCACCACTTTATATTTTCCCCATGTTGATATTATCGAAACGATTACACAGTATATTCGTCTTGCGCTTGTTCAACGATTGCTTCGCGGTTTTCTTCCTCTGGGTCGCCATCTATGCATTTCAACGTCGATTATGGACTCTCGGGAGCTTGGCATATAGCTGGGGATTGGGAATCAAGATGTCTTTGCTCCTGGCGCTTCCAGCGATTGGAGTTGCACTATTTCTGGGGCGGGGTGTTCAAGGCGCACTGAAGCAAGCGTGGCTTATGGGACAGGTACAGATCATTCTTGCCTTTCCGTTTGCTACGACCAACGCTATGGGATATTTGGGAAGAGCTTTCGAATTTTCGAGGCAGTTCTTATTCAAATGGACTGTAAATTGGAGATTCGTCGGAGAAGAGACTTTCTTAAGCAAAGAATTCTCCACGGCTCTACTCGTTGGGCATGTAAGCGCTTTAGTGGTATTCATAACCACGAGGTGGCTGAAACCTGCCGGAAAACCTCTCACGGAAATCGTCTCAACGGCATTGAAATTTGAAGAGCCTCTTGGACAAATGCAACATGCCATATCTAGTCGAATTTCGCCCAACTATATCTTGACGAGCATTCTCACCGCAAATGCAATTGGCATGCTCTTTGCGCGATCCCTTCACTACCAATTCTATACATATATAGTATTGGCTACGCCTTTCCTCCTATGGCGAAGTGGCATACACCCAGTCCTTCAATATATTCTCTGGGGCGCTCAGGAATGGGCCTGGAACGTGTACCCGAGCACGAATGCGAGCTCAATGGTTGTCGTCGGAATGTTATTCATCCAGGTTATCAGTGTCTGGTGGGGGACTCGCAAAGACTTCCTGAACGAAAAGGGTCAGGGAGGAGCAAGTAAGAAGTCGACTTGATTTTCGAGTATGGGTTCGTCCTTCTACTCATCTTCAGATTCGGACGGAGGCATCTTGCCAACCGTGGATTCCTCATCGTCCGAATCCTCTGCATATGCCGAAGTCTTTGGAAATTCCTTGGGCCTGTGGATCTTTTCAGCAAAGAGCTTCATGCCGAATAGATGGAGAGGGTTTACCAATATGACTCTTTTCGCCATGTGTGCTCGTCTCGTACGACATTTATGATCTCCCCGTCGATCTTGTTTTGCCTGACCTCGCCATCTTTGGTGTCGACCAAGACGTATCCTCCCCGTTTGATCCAAATGGTATTACGAAATCTGGACTCGAGTTCAACTAGGACGGTCTTTCCATTTGGCAATGAGCAAGAGTACAATGCATTGCCCTCCGCCTTGATAACGCGGGCGATCGATTGGGTGTTGGTCAATGCTGATGGAGGGGTAGAAGTTTCTTCTGCAGCTGCAAAAACGTTGCGCTTTGGGCGACCCATGACTCTGGTTGCGCTGATTAATATGAATCGTACACTAACATGTGTGATGGCAGCGTCTCAAAGAGTGGTGAAAGAATTTGCCGTCTCGAATGGTTGGTTGGTGCTGTAAGCCGCCTAAATGTTGTCGATCGTGCGCGAAGGCAAAATTCAGCCGTGTCGAGGCGCTGGAGGGGCCGTGGAGGGGTGAAGGTTGACGGGCGGGAATGCGGGGAAAGTTTGCCGAGTTGGGCTTGGAACACTCGAAATTTTCAATTTGTAAGCCGCTTGCTTGGAGAGCTTCGGTCTGCTTGCCTTCCAAACAAATTAAGCATCACGAGTTAAGCATCGTGTCGTTAAAATTGACTCCCAAAGTTGTACGGCATCATCTCACTCTTCCATTCTTCATGTGCTTCTGCATGCCCTTCTATCTGCTGCCAATGAGGAGGATGATTTTGGTGCGGATAAACCTCCACAGTTTGCAAGCCAGTGAAGGTCGCAGACTCTATCAATCGGTCCGCTTGGAGTGCGTCGTGGGTCAAAATCATCCCCCTTGTCTGTGGCTTATTAATTCACCAATTACCTACGTAGAATCGTCATTAGCTCGTGAGATTTTTATACCTCGTTCCTTTCCTGTTTTTGCTTATTATGTCCCCAACCTCGTCTTTTTCCAGTTTTCAGCCAACAATTTGCACAGTACCTTTTCACTCGGTACAAAGGGCGTTGGCTGAGCGGCTCAATACTTTGAGAAAAGCGCTGCATTACAAGCGCAATTTATTTTTCTTTCCCTCCCCACTTCTGTTCCAACATGTCTTCCCACGCCTTTGGTGCATTTATTGATATCGATTCGTCGCAAACCAATGGCGAAGGTCCCTCAATTCCAATCCCTCCTCAAAAGGCCTTTTCACGGGTCCATCATTCCGTTCCTCAGACTCCAGATGGTTTAGAGCTTGATGAGATCCAATGGGGAAAGAAAGGTCCCTCCAATGGATCGGGAAATACGACACCTGCGGGAACCTCCAAATTTCCCAACGACCTTGAGATGAGCAGACCAGCGAGTCCAACACAGGAAAATGACGAGGTCTATGCTATGCAGACTTACTCCAATCCGCCTATGAACAGATTCAGATTGTTAGCGGCTTGCTTCATGAATTTTGGAAATGGTCTTAGTGATTCAGCGCCAGGTGCTTTGATTCCTTATGTAGAGAAGTACTTAATATGCTTTTCTTCTCAGCTTGAACAATTACTGATTATTCCTCAGACATTATGGTATTGGATATGCAGTGGTATCACTGATCTTTGTCAGCAACGCCGTTGGCTTTATTCTCGCTGCCTTTTTCGTCGATGCTCTGCGTGCCCGATTTGGAAGAGCAAAAACGCTTATGTTTGCCCAGAGTTTGATGCTGGTAGCATATATTGCAATTGTCTGTACGCCTCCATTTTCCGTCGTCGTTGCGGCCTTTTTCCCTCTCGGAATTGGAATGGCAACCAACCTAGCCATAAGCAATGTCTTTGTTGCAAACTTGCACAACGGGACTAAAATGCTGGGTTTCATGCATGGTGCGTATGGCATGGGAGGAACAATTGGTCCTCTTATCGCAACTGCAATGGTCGCACGAGCACAGTTTGTGTGGAGTCGCTATTACCTCCTCACAATGGGAACTGCATTCGCCAACCTCATATGGGCAGGCTGGTCCTTCTGGCACTACGAAGCAGAATCTGGCCAACATCTCCTCAGTTCCGTCGAACGCACAGCTTCTCAAGCCCAAGCAGCTCGCTCCAAGGAACCTGGAAAACTCGCAAGTATGACCAAGGCCCTCACATCGAGAGTCGTTCTCCTAGGTGCCCTCTTCATATTCGCATATCAAGGCTCTGAAGTCTCCATCTCCGGCTGGGTCATCTCCTTCCTCATCGCTACCCGGCACGGCAATCCTCAAAATGTCGGATATGTAACCTCTGGTTTCTGGGCTGGCATCACCCTCGGCCGATTCCTCCTCTCCCACCCTGCCCACAAAATCGGCGAGAAAATCTTCGTCTACGGTGTCGTCGTCGGCGCCGCCGTCTTCGAGTTGCTCGTCTGGCAAGTCCCCAATATCATCGGTGACGCCGTCGCTGTCTCAATAGTCGGGTTGTTATTGGGACCTGTATATCCCTGTGCCACAGTTATCTTCTCGCGAGCTATCGGCAGGAAAGAGCAAGTCAGCAGTTTGAGCGTCATTAGCGCTTTTGGGAGTTCCGGTGGTGCGGTGGCGCCGTTTACGACGGGTATTTTGGCGCAGGCTGTGGGAACTTTTGTGTTGCATCCGATTGCTATTGGGCTTTTTGCTGTGATGCTTGTTTGCTGGTATCTGTTGCCGAATCCGAAGAAGAGGACTGAGTAAAGCAGTTAAAACTGTGGATTTGTGGATACGGAAATTCTGACATGGGAATTGGTGAAAATGAAGGGTTGTTGCTTGGAATTTTTTGATAAGTGTTTTTTTGCGGAGGTGCTGTGGCGTTTGTATGAACGTTGGGACATGGCTGAATGGTGTTTCATCTTATG
This sequence comes from Hymenotorrendiella dingleyae, assembly GCA_003988905.1. Lineage (NCBI taxonomy): Eukaryota > Fungi > Ascomycota > Leotiomycetes > Helotiales > Helotiaceae > Hymenotorrendiella > Hymenotorrendiella dingleyae. Next base: position 28,212 of record QYAP01000377.1, read on the forward strand.
GGTTTGGGGCTTATGAAATTGCATCTCACGTTTGGGAGATACGTAAAGGCGTTTCCTGTTTCACCAGCTTTTGGCTACTAAGTCTGTGGGATTTCTCTCATGCTTTTGGTGGATGGCGAGTAAATTTATGATCTGTAAACACTAAAAGCTTGTTATGGATCGCTCTCCATTATTGACGCTCAAGCAGAAACGGGCAATTTGGCTCCCTCGGGTTTGGATGATATGGGGGAAGAAATTGATCGTGTAACTTACTGCTCTTCCTCTCTCTGGTCCGCAGCTGAGACCTCCTGTCTTGGCACTTTTCTTGCATGAAGTTGACAAAATGAAAAGGGCGTATGAGCATAAGCGAACAGGTGAAGGAAAAAAGATTCGCTCTTCGGAAACAATTACCTTTCGATGTGGCTTCCGCCTCCTCTAGGCATTAGGAGTCGCCCTACTGCCTGCTTTATCGGCAGGCGAGGTGTCTGGTCGCACAGCTTCCCTCGTGACTGTAACAATATTTGAAAGATGAGAGTCTCACCCTCTATTTCTCTTGGCTTTTTGTTGGTGCTCCCACTTACTTCTGAATGTGTAGTTGTTAAACAAAAGGGGGGTGTCGGCTAAGCGAGGATGGGAAAGGGGAAAGGGTCGGTAGCCAATCTGAATGAGGGCGCACCTGAGCTGAGCTCCAGCCGCTCATGGAAATTTTCAACAGCAGTGTGCGAGTCTGCTAAAACTGACAAGATGACATGTCCAAGAAAATGCGTCAAGTTGCGACAAATTCTTGCTCGAGAGCAAATAGTTTGACTTCGGGACCTTCAAAACAGATTTGAGTACAGACCTTCCGCGGATTGGCTCTAGTATATACTGCAGCAGGCGCATATTGCATACCGTATTAATTGGTGTATAAGCCCACCACTTTCCCCCCAGTTTGCGGCTCATTATACTAGATTATCATAGTGAATCAAAGCTAGAACGGGAGAGGTGCATCTATCATCTATTAGCTCTCTTATTTTGATTATTCTCTCTTGTAGTTCTAATACAACAAGATTTAAACTGGGAGATCATGGGGTTATAACCCAATCAATACGGTATGCATCTGAAAAATGCGATGCCGGGAATCGACCGGACTTGGGATTGTTCTGGAATAAAACGACGTGACAACTTAAAGGCGCAAAGGTATTTTCGTAGTCAGCTGACTGTGCTTTAGAAGAAACAGAAGCCTACCACACAGCCTACATCGCAGAAAATGCCTTGAAAGCGTTCCTCTCGTTTGATAGGACAATTCCGACGCCGGTCAGTGAGATCAGAAGGACATAGTCCCCCTCGTGACATGAACTCGGATTCTCCACAGATTCTCGTAAAAAGCTATGTAGTTTCTGCCATCATCTTCAACCCGATTGACTAGGCCGAGTCCGAGTCAGAAGTACAACGCTGATGTACTGATCTGTGAGCGGCAAATACAAGTTTTGAAGTCATTCAAATCGTCTCCGAGTCTTTTCCGAGTGATCTTAATGATAACTGGTGAGTAAGAACTTTCTTGAGATAACCTTTAGGCAATGCAAAAGCATTTCGGTAAAAACTAAGAAGTCAAATCAGCCGCACTGCTACAGGAGTTATGCATGTTCTCGGACTTGCATTAGAATTCTTACCCCGACTCAGCACAAAGTGCTTGAAGGAACAAGCGCGGGATTTACGCCGGGATTTGAGTTCTTACTGAAGCTTCGGCCGGCTTGTAAGCGACACTCGGGGCTAGCAAACAGTACAATTTATTCGAGAAGCGGCATCTCGGCCAAGATTGGGCATCTTTAACTCTAATGCAACTTACTATCATTCACCGATTCTATGAATCTCGTGTTCTTCAGCTGAGAGCCGGTCTCCATTCTCAGGAAAGCACTTTTGGGAGCTTTCCTGCGACCACCACAATACATCCAGAAACTGTTGCTGCATAGACTTAATAAGAAATTTAACACATACCGCTTTCTCGAGGCACATTAGTTTCTATAGATCAACAAGAATATGGCGTGCCCCTTCGCGTAGCTTGATAGTCACGTGGCATCGCAGCAAAGCCGGTCTGCTCTACTTCTGGAGTACGAATCGTGATGCTCTTCAGTTGTCAAGTTACAAAGAATTAATCAGATAACCAGGGATTCTTGGATGTAGTTGTTAGATCTCCGTTCAGCCCTGCAGCCTAAGGAGGAGGTGGCACGTGATGGTTCCTGGGTAAATAATTGCCACGGGTCCGTGCATTTGCGGAGGCATTGTGATTTCCAATGCAGGTCCCTAAAAAAGAGCCATCACCAACCGGCACACACCGAGAGTTGACAGATGCAAACCCCGCCAACTTGCTGCGCTTGAGCCAACGTACAAGAACCTTGCATGTCGATATTGAAGGATACAGCCCTCGTGGCAGCGAATGAAGAGCTCCCGTCGGGCATCCAGAACGGCTGGCGGCTGCAACGCTACATTTCCCCAAAACATTTATGAAGTATCGGTACGTACTCGGGGGCCGTTGTGCGATTTCTTGAAGGGTGCCAGGTTCTCCTCAGGTCATCCTCGTATTGGCCGATTATGTGTTACCTTGGAGGCTGACCGGTGCTGATAGTTGGCATCACATCATCTTGAACAACTTCGTCAAATGTCCTTTATCGGGCGCTGACAGCTACGTGACAGCGGCGAAGTTCAGCCTTTTGAAGGACAAGAACTTGGCTTGAAAAATATTGACACCTTTTCTCGTCGAGTGTTACAATAATCCTCTGTATTTGCGTTTTTTTTTTCCGATTCTTGGCTGCTTCAGCGTATTTCAATTGTTAAGACCGAGTAATAGCGAAAGTAGCGAGAAGCGAAGTTGCAGTGGCAGTGCCACAAAGTTTTGGTCTTACTTCTTACTTTCCACCAATTTCTTGATCTTCCTTCGCGCTTTGATAAGATATCGGTTCTTTGGCTAAAGCCGCTCACGGGCTGACGCTACCACACTTCTTATCCTTTTTGAAGTTACTAATCGCTCCATGAGCCGTTTCTCGCAAGGCGTTCGCATGAAAACCTATTCTATGGGGCCACTGGTGTTGGACTTCTACTCTAGCGCGACATCAAGCGTCTAAAAGCGAGCAGTAACTCAAGTCGCACATGGCCTTGGGAAGCTAATGTGGCGTTGTGCATCGTAGCTGCAGAAGAACTTTCTTCATGGCACATTTACATGGGGGAGATGCGGGTAATCAATTCTCTCTGCATTCATTGCATGACTCTCCTGGGGAATCGCTACAGTGCCAAGTCGATAGTTTGCTGCCTGCAGGACGGTTCCTGAAGATCAAATGTATTAGCGTTGCAGCCGCCAAAGTAATAGCCCGTATTTTATGGTTCTTTTTTGAGGGGTAATAGTCCTTGGTTTATTGCATCCTGAATCCAGCTATTCGGGAGGTTTGGGGCTTACTACATAGCACCTGATTTTGAGCCTGACTAAGAGGCAACCCAAGCGCAATGTTTTCTTTGCTCGTTTTTCACGTTTGTACAATTTTGTTTGCAGAGTTTTCATTCCGTACGATTTTCATTCTCTAAACAGTTAAATGATAACTAATCTTGAGTTGTGCTTTATTGTCATTACAAAAACCTGTATCTCTCGGATGCCGGCAATGTTCATCTATTTTTATCGATCAAGTTTATATAATGTTCTCGCGTAAGACTTATCAGAGGTATTATTACGCGGATGTTTTCTTCCTGAAGCGGAAATCTTACCATAAATGTATCCGTCACCGAGTCGTATAGATGCTACATCCTCCACCGAACTGCTCAATTTTAGCAGGTGTCACAGTGTTATACAGAGAAGATGAATAAAATGCTGGTCTTTTGTGGGTCCTTTGTGTGCTACAGTGTAGTACCAGCGGTATCGCATTGCATATAATCGATGCACCTACTCAAGCAGAAGTCTGCAGCTATGGAGGAAGCTTACGCTACTGGGATTCTCCATGTCCGAATCTACCTCTGCTTATGTAGTGCAGGTACAGGTAGCAGGTACATAGTTTTGGTAGCTGGATCCGAAGATCAGATGAAGTTCTAGGCACCCACGTTTTTGCCATGACCTTAACAGACATGTTAATGAAGGGGCCATTTATTTTGCCACTTTGTTTCTTCACTAATTTCTGGAAAATCCAAGTCATAATTGGCCACTTCAAAATATCATTTGTAACGATTCTGCTTCAACTACCTCGTACATTTACATCAGCATATCATTTAACTCGACGGTCAAAAGTAGATTTAATATTGAGGCTGTTTACTTGAGAAATTTTCTCTTTGACGAAAAAAACCCTGGACCGCCGGTCAGATCTGTATGAGTGGTTCGCCAAAGTCCTAGCACTCACTGCAGCCAAGAGTGAGACTGATCTTACCATAGACAAAGACTGGGCTCTCGTTGTAGGCCGTCTTCTACTAAACTTCACTCGGAGCTCGGCTTTAGAATGATGCGAGGTGAGCGAAGTCACTTATGTTGGACAGTGATGTTCCACTTTAGTTGGATATTCAATGATATATATTCTCTCTTGCTCCAGTCTTTCAAATGTCTCATACTTTCTCATCAGTATCTACTAACCAACAGCGTCCTTCTTTCTTATCTTATCATTCATTTTTGAAGATATGCATTTCTCCCAGCTCTTAGCGAGCGCAGCCGCCTTCGGGCTTGCAGCCGCATCTACCATACCTGGAGAGGCCAAGTTAATGGCAGTGGAGCAAAAAAGAGATGGAAATTCTTATGGAGACTCTTATTGTAACTCGAAAAACGACAGACAGTGCTGGACTACTGGTGGATTCAATATTTACTCTGATGCGGAAGAAACTTGGCCTACCGATCCTGCTTTAGTTACGACAAGATACATCGATCTCATCGTAAGTACTGATCTCAAATTAGTTACCTATGACATGCAAAGAAAATCAGAAAGCAATTATTAACTCCATCGCAGGTTGAGGAAAAGGTTCTCGCCCCTGATGGAGTACCGAAAACCATGTATGTGATCAACGGCACTTATCCTGGCCCGACGATTATCGCGAGTAAGTACATCTATTGCCTGTTTTTTTGACTTGGTACTGATTTCAAATAGACTGGGGAGATAGATTGATCATCAATGTGCACAATCAAATCCCAACCAACGGGTAGGTCCACTCTTTCGCCTACTTGACTTCATTAACTGACCCTTACTTTTAGTACAACCATGCATTGGCACGGCTTTCTTCAGGCCAACACAACTACTCAAGATGGGTAAGAAAATAACCTCATCATATTCAATTCATCGTAAGCTAATCAAAGCAAAAGTGTTCCCGCAATCACAGAGTGCCCGATTGAACCCGGATCTGTACGAACATATGACTTTATCGCAACCCAGCACGGTACAACATGGTACCACAGCCATTACACATCGCAATACGGTGATGGAGTAGTTGGAACAATGATAATCAACGGTCCAGCGGCGGAAAACTATGATGAAGATCTCGGAACCTTCCCCGTCACTGATTGGTACGCAAGGAGCATGTGGGAAATGGAATACGAATCTCCTCGCGGAACTATCCCCTTGGCTTCTGGAGCACTCGTCAACGGCTCCATGTTAAGTCCCGATCTTACAGCGGGAGCTTACGCAAACGTCCAGATCAAAAAAGGAAAGAAATATCTCCTTCGTCTTATCAACACCAGCGTTGACGCGCAGTGGAAAGTCTCTCTCGATGGACATCCCATGACAGTTATCCAAGCCGATTTCGTCCCCGTCGTGCCCTTCACTGTTGACTGGCTCTTCATTGGCGTTGGACAGCGCTACAACGTTATTATTGAGGCTGATCAGGATGGAGATCTCGACAGCTACTGGTTCCGTGCTGAAGTTCCAACACAGCTTTTCTGCGCAAACGATGCCATCGCCAATGGCAATATCCAAGAAGTTTTTGCTGTCTTTTCGTACGCTAGCAATGCGACTGCTACTGGTACATCTACCTTGAACTCCACAAAGACGACTACTTCCAAGCCAGCATCGACCTCTCTTCCAGGTATCGGTGGAGCATGTGGTGAAGTTCCTGGCATCACAGCACTTATCAAGAAGTCTGTACCAAGCCATGGCTTTACCTGGGACAACAGCACTGGTAACACATTGACTGTGGTTCCACCGCTTTTGGGTGGTTACTGGCAAATCAATGGGTAAGTGATATAAAGCAGCTGAATTGTTCGCTATAACACATTGTGCTGACAAACAATTTCTAATAGTAAATCTATCCTTGTCGACTGGGAAGAGCCAACCATCAAATTCGTGGCAAACGATTCCGTCGAGTTGCTCACGAGCGAACAAGGAAACAACATCTCCAACGTGTACTTGATGCCCGAGGCCAATCAGGTAATTTCTTTTTTTTGCTTTGATCGTCTGCATATTAACCTGCCATAGTATTACTACTGGATTATCGAAAACACGGGTGGATCGCCACATCCTATACATCTTCACGGTCATGACATGTTCATTATCGCACAAGCGTGAGTTCTTTTCTTTTACAAAGTGTTTCTGGCTGGACGGAAGGGGAAAGCCCAACTTCCAGTTTCCTGGGGAACGAAAGAAGCTGGAAGTCGTGATTTTCACCCTTCTGAGCCTTTTTTAGAAAGAATTCTACCAACAGGGAGGTCTGGTAAAGCATGGTTGGAAGGTAAGGCGCGCCGTGCAGTCGCATCGCAACCTAATGGGGGGGTTGCGATCACGTGACGCCTATTTTTGACCAGCTAACCAGATCGCTTCGTTCAACGCCGTTCTTATCTCCGATAAATTTTATCCCTTCCCCTTGGATATGGGAAAGTCGAGCTTTCATTGTATAGTTTCAACTCTTTATAATGATTTTCTAATTTTGATCTAGAAACAACTCCTTTTTCAACGCCTCATCCCCACTCAACTTCGACAGCCCACTCAGACGTGATGTCGTTATGCTTCCAGCCTTGGGATACCTCGTCATTGCCATCTACACCAACAACCCTGGTATCTGGATGATGCATTGTCACATCGCATGGCACATTGCCCAAGGTTTCGGTCTCCAATTTATTGAGCGCCAAGACGAAATTGTCCAGAATGAACCAGATAACATCAACAAGATGGAAGAGAACTGTGTTAACTGGTCCAACTGGTATGATGATACTCCTGCTCCTAACCCACAGGATGACTCTGGGCTGCGAAGACGTAATGTCTCTCCACTTGAAGGACAAAATTGGGGAGTCCGTGACTTTTCTATTCCTGAGGAGTATGCCAGCCAGTGGCGACGCGAGCGCGTCTAAACCCTTCATTGGGAGGTCTTCTAAAGGATGATTAAAATGGGATAGAATGGATTATTTGATTTCTTCAGGAAGAAAAGTGGAAGTGATGGCTGCTGGATGGTGGATGGGGATGAGTTCAGGGGGGAGGGATCGATATCTGAGATATAATGTGTACTTGTTTCGGTGTTGGAGTTGGAGAGGGGAATAGTAATTCAGATCTTTGTGCTAGCAATAGCACAAGAACCAAAAATATAAATCTCTTTAACGCTTCAGGTACTCGAACTGTGCTCGGTATTCGCCTGGGGTTTGGTCACGTGGGAAGCTTAGCGAGCCTCACCTACTTAGATCTCTCTTCCTTTGTAGCCTTCCTTCCTGAAGCCAATACAAGCCATTATCCAGAACACAGGCTACCAGTACTTTGCATATCTCCTTCCAACTTTGCATTGCGATACAGTTTGAATCGGCTGCTCGGACTCGCCGAAATAATTCTTCGGCCCGCCTACTAGTGACTCCGGGGGATGCCCCGCGAGTTAGGAGAAGCGAAGCTTTTATTGGCTAGGCTAGCATATATATGGGGGCTAGCCCCCAAACCCCCGTACCTCGCTACGCTCGAAAAGTGAAGTTATTCCTAGCTATTTCCAGTTGTTGTCGCTTAGGAAGGGTATACCGTATTCCTTCGCCCGTATCGGCTTACTATGTTATCGATAGGGGTGTAGGTCGGTTGATTCGTCCATTTTTTATTATAGGCCTCGACTACGTAAGCAGAGATCTATAGCGGGGTAGGGGGGCAAGGGGCTGGGGGGGCTGTACGTACGTTGGGTGGATGGGTGGTTGGGTGGTTGAAAAAGGGGCGATTTTCGAGAATTGAAAGGCTGAAAAGGTTAAACAAAGAGTATAATAATTATTCGACTTATTTTGGGGGCTTCCCCCAACCCCCCTTCTTTAACTTTAACTTCAACTTCACTCAAGGGGCTCTGCCCCCTGGCCCCCGCTACCAGGGGGGAGGGGGAGGGGGGAAATTTTGACGTTCGTCACGTGTTTTGTCTTTTTTTCAGCCAATCAGAAGCCGCCAAACCTGCAAATTTGCTACGGTAGGGTCCCAGAAATCGGAGTTACTCGAAGCTTCGCTTCGGATGATACCGGTATCTTACTTCTCACTCATCCGAACCCTTGATATTTTTGTACTACGTCATCTGCATTGAACATTAGTGTACTATTACTCAGACGGTCAGAATGTCATAATCATCATGTTAATCAATTTCTCGCCCCCAGTCAGCCTGGGGTTTTAAAGTGCTGCTCGGATTTAAAGGGCTCGGACTGCGAGGTAACTTGATTTTCGCCATCTTTGTAGAATCCGGGTTTTGGTTGAACCTTGATCCTTCACCGTTGGATTGCGTACTTCTACTTGCGCCGCGGGATTCGAGTGGCAATTTAGTAGTCTTACGCAAATGGCGTGGTAGTGGAAGGAGGTGATGAATGTGTTTGGATAGTGATTCCAACTTATCGCTCTCTTGGTTTATTTGATACTTCGTAGATCTGTTTGCCCTTATACCGTATTAATATGTTTAGAGCCCTCTCCCCTCCATTTTAATCTCCATTCTCTTAAATACTCTGACACAACAAGTGTTAAAATGACAAAGGCCCATTTACGGAAGAACCCCTCCTATTAACCTTCAATTCTCTTTAATAGTTTGGCACAATATAATCAGAAACGGAAAAGGGCGCGCTTTAAATTAATATTTATATTTATTTATAAATATTTAATGTCCGGCGGAGCCGGGCTTTAAATATCTCCTTCTTAAAAGAAATAAACCCGTTTAATCCTAAAGATCTTAGAATTAAATAAAAGATATTAAGGATAAATCTAGGTTTAAATAAATTATATTATATATGTAAAAGGGGGCTATTTTCGTTAGCTTAGCCTTTCTAATTCCTATTTAAAGGAATTATAATTATAAGAGTTTAAGAAATCTATTTAAGAAAACTATAAAAGGAAAAGACTTAAATAATATTTTAAGGTTTTATCGAATTAGAGTTTAAAAGAATAATAGATTATAAAGGAATCCTTAAAAGATAAAAAGAATCCGTATTTTAAAGAGCTATTATTTTATATTTAAATAATCGTAATTAATTAAAAGTTATATATTTATTTTCGTCGTATATTAAAGTATTCTTTTATATTCTTCTTTTTTATAATCTTTTCTTTTATATCTTTTCTCTTTTTTAATATCCGTTTATTTAATTCCTTTAATTAATTATTATCTTTTAATCTTTTCTTTTCGTATATAATATTTATTTTAATTAAAATATATATTATAATATAGGCTTAAATAAGAGATTAATTATCTCTTCTTTATATATTATTAATTAATAATAAGAATAATATTAAATTCGGGAGGATAATAAAACTAATAAATAAGAATTTAATCCGAATAAAAGAGAAGATATTTAAATATAAGGATATTTAAATAAAATATTCGAATATATTAAGGATATAATAAAAGCTTTATATTTAAACTTTAAAATATTGAAAAGAGATTATATAATAATATAATTAATATTATAAATATTATAAAAATCGTATAATTAATTTCCGATAATTGAATTATCTTTTAATAATATTAGTTTTATATTATAATAATATATATAAATAATAATAATTTCGATAAAATCCGCGAAAAATTCGAAAAACCATTTATTATCGTTAATAATCATAATTCTATTAATGCGAATCTCTTTAATTTTAGAATTATATTATATTAAAATATATAATCCTAGGTTTATAATTACTATTATATATAAATAAAGATTTCGATTTTAACGGCTGTTTTAAGTTAATAAATACGGTATTTATTATATTCGAGATTAAAATTAAAAAAGAGTAATGAATTTATGATTAGAATTTAATAAGAATTAAAAATAAATATTCTTAAGAATAATAATTTCTTGTTTAAGAAACCCGAATTAATCCGGTTTATATATTTATTAAACTATTTAATTAATTAGCCGGCCTATTAAACCTATTTCGTTATAATTAATTAATTTAATTAATAATTAACGAATTAGTTAAAAATTGATTAATTAATTAAATGAAATATATTTAATTTATTATTATAAATTAATAAAAGAGGCTAAGAATAATATTTATTAAAAGGTTATATTAAATTCGAATATAAAATTAAAGAGAAAAAAAAAGCTTCTAAAAGGCTTAAAAGGCTCTTATATTATAAGGGTATATAAATTAAATATTAATAAACGTTAACGTTATTATTTATATATAATCTAAGACTTATATATAAAGGATATGTTGGTATCACAGGTAGTTGCATATATGCACGTAAACGTAGGGTCTTCTGAATGTTGATAATTGATGTGTAGTCTCAAAGAGGGTGGAAAGGAGAAGGGGCAATATGTGGTACGAGTGGAGGACCCACTCGTCACGTTTACGAACGTGACGCGTCCAAACAGGATATAAAGCTATTTATTTTAAAACCGTAATATTATCCCCCCTTTTAAGAAAAACTAGCTTTTAATATTATAAATCTCTCTTTAAAAGATATTAAAACTATCTTTTATAACCTCTTTTAATACTTTAAATATTATTTATAAATTCTTTATAATTATCTAATCTATTATTATATACCTTTAATTATTCTTTTAATTTCCTTAAAAAGCTTAGAAATTTAGAATATTTATTATAAAATTATAATAATTTTTATAAAGTATATATAAAATTTAAAGTAAAATATTACTTCGAATCTTTATTAAATCCTTCTTATTAAATATAATATTTTAATTTATTATATAATCTCTTTATAATTAAGATTTTATTAACCATTTATTTAAGCTTATTAATAATTATTATTAAAAGAGAAAGCTTATTAATTTAATCTAATAAAGGATTATCCGGATTTAAATAAAGTTTATTATATAATTAAATCGATTTAATTTTTATAAAATTAGGGAATTTCGAAAAATATTCTTAATTTATTTTAAAATCTTAAAAGAATCTTTTATTTAATTTCTTAACTTCTTATTTAGGCGATTATTCTTTTAATTAAAAGAGCGAATAAATATTTTATTATTAACTTTAAAATCAATTAATTAATAATATCTATTAGAATTATATTTTATTTACTTTTATAATTATATTATAAATTCTTTTATTTTAAAAATAATATCTTCTATTCGTTTTATAAATATAATAACTTTTTAAAAATTAAAAATTTCTTATAAAATAATAATATTAAAAACCTTCTAATTAAATATTATTAGAAATAAATAATTATTAATAACCTTGAAAAGAAAGAATTAATCTAATAAATTATATAAAAATATAAATTAAATATAATCTATTAAAAGAATTAAATTATTCTAATTATCTTAATAATAATTAACGAATAGTTATAATCTTTAATTAATAAATTAATTTATAATTTCTATTTAATTATTTATTTTTATATAATTTAGAATAGAAAGCTTATATTTAATTCCTAAAATATAATAGAATTCTTTCTAAAATATTGAAATAAATAAACTTTCTTAATTAAAAATAATTAAAATAAAGAAATCTTTATATTGAAAAATATAAATAATAAATAATTAAGTTAAACCTTTAATAATAATATCTTTTATATAAAAAATCAAAATTAATTATTTATAAAATCTATTTATTAGAATAAAAATATAATTATTTCTATATTTAAAATAAAATATTAATTTAAAATCTATTAATAAATACCATTATTATTAATTTAAAATAAGAAAAAAAATAAATAATTTAAGTTTCTTATTATAAGGAATATATAATTAATAATATATATAATAGTTTTTAATATAATAAATAATATTATTAATTATATTATATTAATAATAATAAAAGTAAAAAAGATAATATATTTTATCCCGATTAGAATATATAATAATCATTTTATTATATATTTTTATAATAAATTTAATTTATAAATTATTCGAATTTCATATAATTAATTTATCTTAATAAAATAATAAACCGTTTTCTAAATTATATTTCGAATTTGTTTCTATCATTATAATATATAAAATTTATAAAGAATTTAATTAATAATTTATTTGTCACAGGCTAGGAGGGTGAGTAGCTTTACCACTAGACCAACAGTGAACTGCCCAAAAAGGGACTATTATTGGATGGAAGTCCAATATGCTACAGATCTGGACCTGTAACAGTTATAAGAACGGAAATTACTACCTTTTTAATACAGAAATACGATATATTAACTTTAAATATATTTCGTTTAATTAATTAATTAATAAATTATCATTTCGCCACTTATTATCAAATTGATCAATTGACTAAAAAATATATAGACCGGACTAGAACGATTACTTCAAAACCCGACGCCAAATTTCTTATTATATTACTCCAACGCTTTCAACAATCTCAAATCCAACCGCTATGGTAGAGTCTCTTCCGTGAATGAACTGTCAGAGCACATGATCACATGATGTAGCTTAGTCAGCACCCCGCCATTTGTAAGGCTTCAGAGGCAACAACCTCTCTTCATGCAACAACAATATTATTAATTTCACCATCAACTATTTATGGCCCCCAGAACTTGAACTGACAGGCTATGAGCCCGGCAGGCGTTTCATCAGCTAAGTTTTCAACTTTTTGAGAGGTTCCTGAGCCATAAAACGCGCGCTAACGAGGATTTTGTGTTTTTCAGTACCGCACATTCAGCACACTCGCTTCAATTCACGCAGCCACCAACGCTCCTTTGGCAGCAGATCTCAATTTGATCGCGCACCGTTGGACGAACCTCTCCCGTTTTCATGACCTCTCCCATTTTGATTGTCATTGTGTCAGACCGTTACAGAGAATTAGGGTAAACCGGAGAGTTTCTCCCGTGAACGAGCCTCTCCCGTAAACGAGACCTCTATCATTTTGATCTCTATTCTCTGTAATGGTCTAAATCTGGCACATTGAGGTCAAAAATGGGAGAGCGGGGCGCTCTAAACCAATTAATGCGGTGTTATAGAGAACAGATGTCAGACAGCGGAGAGAGGTAAGGGCGGTGCTTTCAAAGTGGTGGTTCAGAATATTCACCTCCCAGCCTGCCCCACCTTCAGGCCACTTTTCACGGCAGGTGAGCAAGTTAACGTTTTAATTTGCTCGGCTATTGACCAATCAGCGTCCAGGGCGCCTGGTCATTTTGTTGTTTATCTCTGGTTACCCCTTTCGGGATTGTTGGGGCAGCTTCGTGCATTTGGTTGCTGCTGTGGTCTCTTTGGGAGACATCATGACTTTTCTCAACCTCCTGCATTCACAGTTACTCTTTCAGCTTTGCTTTTTTTTTCGTTTGCACTTGTTGAGGATTTTGGAAATTTGTTGTCTACTGTGCTGTATTAATTGGTGTGCAAGCCCATAAATGCTGGCACGATAACCACCACAATGGGAGGGGTTCTGAAATGGGGAGAACAACTCTCATTCTAACCTTGATTCTCTCAATTGGTCATACATATTGAGGCTCGAAAGGGAATGGATGGGGTGGGCTTGTAGGCTAGTTCATGTGGTAGTTTGGCGAAGTTTTTCGGGGGTGAAGTGCTGGTGCCCTTCATCACCACCTCTTCAACTTCCAACCCAACCTCAACTACCACCAACTACTACCAAACCTTCTCAACCCCTCTTTTGCATGATGGCATCATCACTTTAGTTTGTACAGTACATAAATTTTTCGGCCATCTTTCAAGGCTCTTGAGCTGCAAGTATCTACGACCGAACCGGCTCTCCTCATCACTTTTCATCAATACCTCTTCATCTTCCACAGCTGCCACCAACAAGAGTCTTCCAAGTTCCACACACGCTCTTCATTCACTTATTTGGACAAACCTTTGAGGTGCTACCTCCGAAATTCCTACAACTCTTCCTTCTTCTGTCCACATCAACAATTGTTCATCTTCCACCATTACTACCGCCACCTTCTCATTCTTTGAATCAATTCGGCTCCTACTACTTCAACTTTCTGGTTGCCCTCGGAACTACTTGAGAGTCTGTCACAGCTCACTCCACGCCGATCCTACTTCATCTTCCTGAAAGCACACCAGCACAACGGCAAAGCCGTATTTAAGCCCTTTCAAAGAAGTGAGGTCTTGCCGGTTCTTCTTTCCGGGTTTGCTTCGTATCAACCTTTGAGATACTTGGGTAGTGGCTGCTGCTGCTCAGCTTTCTTGGCTCTTCTTCTTCCTCAACTCTCCACATCCACCTCAACCACAACTCAACCCCACCTCCACCTCAACTCCACCTCAACTACACCCCATCTCGGATCAACCACGACACCACTACAACCACGAGAAGACCAGCACTGATCGGCTTTTACTTCTTCTTAGCCAATTGGTGTCTTATCACTTTATCTTCTGGTTGTCCCTTCTGGATATTTCTGAAGTCCCGACAACTCCCTTTCGCCTCTTCACCCACCACCCGCTCTTCCTCATCTTTCTACAACAACAAACACCATACAGCCTTCATCTTTCACGCAATCAATTCCCTACTTAAACAACAGGATCGAAGGATTGAGGCCTCAACTCACCTTCAGCGCGCAGCTCTTTCCTCGATAACTTCGCTCTTGCCTCAACAATCAACTCTTCTACCGAATAGCTGCAAGTACACTTCGCAGTCAATTTTCTTCTCGAGTTTTCACCTTCTCGACTCCAAAGGAAGTCCCCCGCTTTACTTCGCCAACATTGTCTTATTACATTCTGGACACTTAGCGCACGGACCACCAGCTATTCCTTCTCAGTTGCTACAAGAAGTGAGAGTTCGATACCTCACTTCTTCGCCGACATACTCTTGCGCTTTGAGTAAATAGTTGGCCACATTAACTTCAAGGAAGGATCTACGCCTTACTTCTTCTCAACTCTTTCGTCGCCAAGTCCAAATTTCTCAGGGTTGATTGTCTATCATCATTGAGACGAAACAAGCTTGATTTTCGGGAGTCATTCGTTCACGCCAAACTCGAAAATATCTCATTGTCTATTACCTTGAGACGAAACAAGGTTATTTTCGGGAGTCATTCGTTCGCGCCAAACTCGAAAATATCTCATTGTCTATTACCTTGAGACGAAACAAGGTCATTTTCGGGAGCTACGAACTGCCATCATGCCGACTACAAAAACTAAGCCGAAGCAGAAGGGTCCAGCACCGGCGGGTAAGAACAGCAAGAAGAAAAACGGAACACACACTGCGGCGTAAGTAATCAATCAGAGAACCCTTGAAGCTGAAGTAGCTAACAGAAGACATGAATAGCGAGAATCGGAATTGTAAGAGATGGCTTCATGCTGGTATTTTCTGCGATAAGGTGGGCCAAGTGAGGCAAATTTGGTTCGGTTTTATTTGGGTTTATATCAAACTCCTCGATGCCGAAGGATGGAAAATTGTATTTGCCAGCGATGTTGAAGGCACTCCGACCGGAAAACGAGGCGTAGGTCGAAACAAAGTGGACCTTATCACCTACGACAACCACATTGAAAAGTCCTTTAAACACCTCCTTACCGTCCACGGTGATTGGATGGATGGTATGGCAACAAGTGGAAGACATTTGCGACGAGAGAGGATGAAGACTCTTTGGCTCGATAGGAATTTTCGATGCCCACATCCAAATGGCAATACTGCCCTTATTCTGAATGTCTCACCAAATATCGTACATCCAGCTGATGGCACGGAATTCCCACCGTTCGCGAATCGACCCCCAGCCGGAAGTCGCTGTTATCCGAATACAAGGATTCCTCTGAGTACGGAAGGTCTGCCAATTGGCCTATACCGGAATTGGAACATATCGGCCTTTCAGGTAGTAGCCGATTTTTGTTATGGTCGAATGGTGACCAGACTTTACAGAACTGAGCCACATCGCGAAGAGCGTCGGACAGGGTATATTGAAGCAGCGTTTTTTCACTGTGGCTGGCGTGTAGATCGGGTATCACTCGTCAAAGCCAACAGGCACGTGGCAGATAGTCACGGGAACAATGCGATCAATGCGATCAATGTGCTCCATTGGCCATTGAAGTCCAGGTCCTGGCGGAGACACATGCCTCATCAATTCGATCCTGCTCAGGAGCACTCTCATCGTGTTGGTGCTTTCATGAGTAACTTCAGGGACACTCACCCGGAACCTGGAGATGACGATGCTAACGATAACGACGATAAGGATAACGATAACGACGACGACGATGGTTACTCGAGCACTGCTCTCGAGGACTTTCGCCCTGGTGCCAGGCCTGGAGGAGGCGGTGGGGGTAGCGGTACTAGCGGCGGCGGCGGCGCTGGGGCTGGGGCTGACGACAGCGACGATGAGGACGACGATGAGGACGACGATGGTAGCGACAACAGCAGTGACGATGACTGGTTTGATAAGATCCTTTCTCGAGCTGCTAAGGGAAAAGAAAAGGCCACCAGCAACGGCAAAGCCAAGAAGAAGCCCACCAAGGGTGGTAAGAATCCCTCCAAGGCTAAGAAAAGGGGAAAAGGCAAAAAGCCAGTGGATACGGTAAGTCCATCCAGCAGGAGAACTCGGAAATGTACAAGCCATTAATAACTTATTGTGTAGGTTGACTTGACGATCGAGAGTGACTCAGATGAGTACGATTACGATGCAGATATGGACGACGGTATTCTGGTTTTAGATGAATCGGAGGACGATTATATAAAATCGGGTTCCGAGGATTCAGAGGCCAGAATTGGCCGAATTATCCGAAACCATCTTTATGGTAATCCAGGATCGAGTAGACAAACAGCGCAAGTTATTGACTCGGATGACGACTCGGTAAGTCTTTCTTCTTTCAGAGCGCCACCCCTTCACACGTTTCCGATTCTCAATTCTCTTTAACAAAATGGGAGAACTCTCCCATCTAACCCCAATTTTCCATAATGCTCTGCCAAAATGAGGTTAAAAAATGGAGCTCTCCGGTGGTGCTCTAGAGCAGTTAACATGGTACTGTAGATTCAAAATTGCTAACTTTTAGTAGAGTGATGATGATACTGGGGATGACCTATTTGTTAAAGAGCCGAAGAGTCAGGATATGTCGCAGGTCCGTCAGCAGTACTTCCGTAACCAAAGCCAGAGGCCGAGAGCAACTACATCCGCTTCAGTAAAATCTTCCGCTTCAACTCCGCGACAGAATTCACCAGCAAACAATGCCACTGCAGGAGAAAGTGATGCCGTTGAAGGACAAGGTCAGAGAACCCCATCACCTAAAGCATCCCCGCAGGAGTCTCCGCTCAACCTTGCACAACGGCGACCCTCTGAAGATGGAGAAGATGCCGGTCATGCTGCGCTGGAGCTCATACGACGGACTTCTCGAACAGCACGATCGACATCAGCTATATCAGCTCAGAGCGCTCCCCAACTGAGGGCTATGAACCAGATGGCGGGTTTAAATCTGATGTCTGAACCATCCGTGTCACCTCGAGCCCTTTCCCAGAGCCCACTCAGGGGAGGAGAATCAGTTCCGGAAGATTCGGGCGAAGGTTCGAGCTCTCAACAACAAAACGAGACACAGAACCCAGCGGAAAAAAATGATGATATCGTGATGGTCGATAGACCTGCGACTTCTCATCAAGCGCCAGAAGACTCCGAATACCGCTCTGGTTCTCCCAAGAGGCCTATTGAAGTGGTAAGTCTCCCTTTTTCGTACCAATTTAGCCACATTTTGAATGCTGACATCGATAATTAGGATGATGACGAGGAAGATCTTTACGGATCTGGATCTCCAAGTAAAAGAGCTAGGGTGGTTATAGACCTCAATAGCCAATCTCAAGAAGTGGAAAATCCTACGCCACGATCACCACTATCTCCACACCCAGATGCCGAAGTTATCGACCTCGAGACTCAACCTCAGGAGGAGGATGATAACAATAATGTTATACAAAACATGATAGGAGAGACCATCGACCTCGAAGAACCTACTCAAGCCGAGGACGAGGAGAACAACGCCACAATCAACTCGATTGAAGAGACCATCAATCTTGACCCTCAAGAAGGCAATGAAAAAGTAGGTTTTGCTTTCATCGTTTCAAGAATTTGACTAACCTAATTCCAGGAGACTAAGCCAGATATTCAGCCGCAATCACCTTCTCAATCGCCGCCTCTTGGTGGAGCAGGCGATAGAGACGATCCATTTCTTATTGATGATTAAAGTTGTGTGATTCGCCAGGAGCTTTCGGAAATCGAAGCCTTCGAGTTTTCTGAATGGCAACTGGGAATCTCTAACTTGCCAACCTATCAACTTTACCGCCTGCACATACGCAACTCACAGCTTTTTGCTAGTACCTACACCACATACTTATGTCCTGTGAACGAAGAAATCTACTATGACATCCGAAAATAACAACTGACATAACATTTCACACCAATCTCCTAAAAAAACCGCTTCCCCCAAGCTTCCTCAACGAAACATACAACACAAAAGCCATTTTCTCACCTAAAAATCGAAACTTTACCCCCTTTCACTTCACCTCTTCATCTCAAACATACTTACAACATCGATACTTTGCAAGGAAAAACCAGGAATTTAAGAGGAACTAGGTGCTACTGATATCAGAGCCTAGTCAGGAATGAAGGATATTTGTATTTAATTATTTATGCCAAGGAAGGAAGGGGGTGGCTGGTTATGCAGGAAGAAGAATTTTCGGAGTTTATGATTTGCGGGATTTGAGGCTCTGAGTTTTCTTTCTGTGGTGGGGAGAGGGGAGGATAGGATAGGATAGCTGGGGGGAAATTTAATATCATGGAAAATATGCAGATTGAGGATGTGAAGGTGTGGTGACAGTGCGTACTTTGTGACTTTGAAAGTACTGCTGCCAACGTTCTTTGAAAGGGATGATCACAGAAAGCAAAATCGTAGTTGTGATGGAAGTAAATTGTCTACGCTAGAGCATCGAGAATAGTCAAGTTAAGTTCCAAGAACTCCATTACCAATTTCAAACCCTCCGAAACCTCCCCAACTCACAACTCGCAACTCCTTCACATCTACTTCTTCAACCCCTCAATCCACTTCAACGCAGTCGCCGGCTCCAATCTCTGCGTATAATCAACCTCCACCCATCTCTCCCTAACAATGCCCTCCCCATCAACCAAAAACACAGCTGGGACAGGTACATCCATCGTATCACTCCCATAGATCTTCTCCGCATCAACACCCAACTGAACCCTAAGCGGTCTCAAAATCTCTGGCTGCGTCCACACGATACCAAGTTCCTTCGCATACTTGTTATCCACATCACTCAACACCGGAAACTTCAACTCGTTTTTCTCAATCGTGGTTAAGGAGGCATCGGGTAGCTCCGGGGTGATGGCGACGAGTGTTACACCTGCAGCGTTGATGGTTGCGAGGTGTTTCTGCAGAGAGCCCAGAGCGAGATTGCAGAATGGACACCACATTCCGCGGTAGAAGGTTATGAGAAGGGGGCCCTTTTTGAGGAGGGAGGCGCTGGTGACGGTTTGGCCGGTGGCGTCGGAGAGGGAGAAGGAGGGAAGGGTGGAGCCGACGGCGATGGCTGTAGAGGGGTCGAAGGTTGAGTAGGACTTGCGGGATTCGAGGATTGTGGAGACGATTTGGGGTGGGGCTTTGGCTTTGAGGCCCGCATCGTAGGCTTGGAGTTCGGCGGCGAGAGACATGGTGCTGCTGGAGAAGTTGTGGGTTTGAAGTTTTTGAGGGTTAGGACGTGGATTTGAGGAGGGAGTTGGATGCAAGTTAAATAGCTGTTGGATGTTGGTTAGATGTGATTGTGATGTAATTGTTGACTGGTGTACTAGAAGACAACTTATTCACCTCCTTATATATCCAGACTCTGCGTCCGTGGATCAAGCAAAACACCTGGTTCACCTTCTGATTATTGAGCACTCAGATTTCTGAAGTTAATAGTAGCACAAATGTCACCGATTCCGTGTTCGTGCGAATTCGCACGAACTCGCACGAAAGACAGGGGGGTGACTTCGAGCGACGTGCCCGTAATTAACAATCAAACGAATTTGAAATGAGGAAGAAACATGCGGTCCCTTAGTAATGCAATTGAATCAATTTGAAAGCATCTACCCAAATCGAGTCGGGAGCCAGCTATGCCTTTTTGTTTGCGTTGGAGGGGGCGTCATATTAAGCGAGGTCACATCTAGGTTACCCTGCGGTTTCGGTTATTTAGAGCGAGTTGGCTTGTGTATAGGTAGCTTAATGAATGGCCCAAAAAACACTTACTCCTTCGTAATAATACGAAACTTTCATAGGAGGTACTACTAGCTTCGCTTAATCTTAAACAACCCGTTGGGCAGTCGGTCGGTTACACAACAAAATAGTAACCTTCCGGCTATGCATGGCTCAATCCGACCCGTTACCCGCGGGTCAGTGGCTGCTGATATGTATGTATCACTTCACTAAGGTTTAGTTTTCAAACGCTCGCTTACATCTAGAGTACAAGAATCCCTTTTGAAATTTGAGCATGAGATAATAGTTGCAAGGGCTTCGGAGTAAATAACAAAAACCTCCGAATTGCTTACTACGCCTGACGCGGAGATAGCGTGGAACGATGTAGCGATCTCCCCACCAATCAACATCACCTGATGCTTCTCCACGGAGCCATCCTATTCCTATCATCTCCATTCATTTTCGTCCGGCCATATTTCTCAACTTATACAAATTTCAGCACCTCAAAGGCGGGAGGGAACCTTAATCGCAATTTTCTATTACACCAACCATGACGCGAGAAGCAGCCGCTCCGATTCGCACCAAACGAATGCGACTTGGTACGCGAAGCTGCGCGGAGTGTCGCCGTCGACGAGTGCGGTGCTCTTTTACTCCAGGTCATCAAACTTGTGAGAACTGTGCTTTGCACAGCGTGTCGTGTATACCCCAACAAGTACTGCCGCCATCTACCCATTCCTCTGCAGCACGATCCCCGGATGTGAACTTATACAGTTCGCCAAAGACGATTGAAGCCAATGCTCCTGGTGCTTCTCTTCCAATCGAAAAGTTAGGAACACTGGTGCAACGTATTTGTAAAGCTGTCGATCTCGATGTGGGTTCTTCGAGTCTTGGGGATTTCGAGAGGAGAGCGGAGGAAGCATTAGCGAGATTGGGAAAGGGGGGTGGAAAGGAGCTGCCTACAACTCCTGAATCTTGGAATGGAAGCCAAAGTCGAGACGTCACGCAGCTCAACGGTAGCAATGGCAGAGTTTCGCCTCCAGAATACACTCGCGCACGCAGCATTGAAGACGCACCATTAATAAACCTCTTCAAAGAAGCAATGTCACTCCATCTTGAAGAGGAACCACACGAAGACCTCCTAGGACCTTCATATCACATTTTACGAGTAAATGTCGAAGAAATCTACAACCTCTTGCCACCAGACGAAATATTATCAGAGGTATTCTCAATCACCCAAAAGTACAGGGTCCTATGGCCCATAAAGCCTACGGAGAAATGGACTGTTCCGTACGTTCATTCTCTTCTAAAATCCTCCACTCCGGCAACCATTGCGAAGTGTGCCCTCTGGCTCGTCTCCTGCTTTGAGCAACTTCCTACTAGCTTCCGTGGTCTTAGCGCTCCGATTCCCAACCTCACTTCTTCACTCATGAGTATCGCTGAGAGCCTTCTTACTCTCGACCTCGAAGGAGGAGGATCAATGGAAGGTCTGGAAGGGACCGCGTTACAAATCAAGCTTTTCATCGATATTGGAAAGCCACAGCGAGCATGGCTTTGTGCGCGACGGGGCATAAATCTCGCGCTCCTGCTAGGTCTGAACACGACTGGCAATACCCTGATTCCAGAACCAGGAAAGGAAAAAGAGAGAGCTCTCTGGGACGGTATGTGGCAATCCGATCGCCACCTCTCCCTTGTTCTCGGCCTGCCCTATTGCATCTCCGCATCCCACCCCTCAATCGCCAACTCGCAACCCCCTCTCTCAAACACCCCACCCACAAAACCAACCGAATCCCTCTTCTACCACCACCGCGCTCTCATCGCCGGCCGCATAAGTGACCGCAACCAAAATCCTCTCTTGGCAACATATGAACAAACCTCCGCGCTCGAGAAAGAACTACATCAACTAAGACTTCTCATCCCGGAACATATTTGGAATGCTCGTACCACTCCCCAAACAGATTTACCTTTGGATGAACTCTACAACCGCCAAAAATTCAAAGTGTTTTATTACCAACTACAAAAGATGATACATTCACCGCACATGCTCGAATCACCCAGATCTCATAATAACGAACACAGTCGTATTGCAACACTCGCTGCCTCCCGAGAATTAATTTCAGCTTACCTCTCGCTACGGAATAACAGCATCACTGCATCACTGGTCTGCGATCTCATGGATTTCGTGGCGTTCAACGCGGGAATCGTGATCCTGATGGACCTTCTTTCGCCAAATCTTCCAATCTCAAATTCCCTCTCATACAACAGTGAAACCTCCAGCTCACTCGCAAGCGCCGACTGGGCGCTGCTCCGCGACCTGAACCAAAATTTCGAGCGCATTTCAACAACGATGGAATGTGCTGTAGCGAGCCAGGCTTCGACGCTGTTAAAAAATCTGTTTGATGCACATCAAGGTGCTTATTCGAGTACGAAGGGTTTCTCGGCTTGGATTCCGTATTTTGGACGTGTAAGGATCAGTCCTCGAGAAGTCAAACCACAGCCCATCGCTACAGCACTTCAAACTTACAATACAACTGATATCCATCAAGTCACATCTTCCTTATTACAACCCCTTCAATATCCAACAGTCTCAAGTCCACCATTCACGTCTGTCCCCTTATATCCCGCTAGCACCTTCACAAACCAAATAGAATTCACCACCGACCCCTGGACCTCCTTCATGCCCAATTACCAGCTACCAGGCTCAGGAGAAGAGTTGGGGATGGATTGGTCGGCAATACCTTTTGATGAGATGATGACTCCGTATATGTGGAGTCAGTTGTATGATAGTAGTAGTATGAGTGGAAGTGATTTTCAGGACTTTGGGAATGGGTTTTGAGGGGGGCTTGAATGAGACTGGAGATTAGGATTTGTAAAGGTAGAAAGGGAAGTCAAAGGAAATGTGGCAATTTTATGTAACTTTTCTACTGTCAGATCTTGAATTATTGTAGGATTAGATCAAATCAATCAATGAATCTCATCTCATACGTCCCCCTTCTTCCCAGGGACGTTAAATCTCAACTTTCTTACACGCTGCCAAGTTCCCCATTTTCCTAAAACGCAAAAGTGGCCTATTTTCAAACCACTGCTATCAAGGTAACAACAGAGATATAAATTGTGTTGGGAGGACAGGGGAGGTTGGTAAGTCTCAACTTTACCTGCTTACCTGAACACCTTAACGGAGGAAGAGAAAATCAAAGCATTAGATAAAGCTGATATTTCTTTCTTTTTTAGGAGATAGCAATGTTTTCAATAACCCAACCTAACCTAAAACTCACCTCAGGCTAGATTAAGTTAATTTAAACCTTAAGTTAGATTAGGTTAAGTTAATTCGAATTCTACGAAGGTTAGATTAGATTAGGTTCATGAAATTTGAGGTTAGATTAGGTTAGGTTATAGTAAAATTGAGGTTAGGTTAGGTTATGTTAATAAAAATTCGTTCAAGTTAAGTCAGGTTTAGATTGAAACTACGAATTTGAACTAAAACCTACGTTTCTAATTGCAAATTTATCTTAATGATCTAAACCTAACTTAACCTAGATTTAGATCATTTAAATCTTAGATTAGATTAGGTTTAGATTATTCAAATCTTAGATTAGATTAGATTACATTACATTAAAATTCTTTAAAATTAAATTAGATTAAATTAATTAGAAACCCAAACTAGGTTAATTCATCTAAATAATCCTAACCCTAAACTAAGGTTAGATCGAGGAGGGCGATGACTGAACACCTGTACGTGGTGCCCTCTACGAACCTGGAATTGCAATATTATTCCAGAGCCTAGATTCAGTCGGCGATTCGTCGCA